>JACXGM010002478.1:27088-38267 GCA_016801145.1 Umbra pygmaea
ATATTTTTTAAATGCTGTTTTCATGACAACATCAATTACCCAGGTAAGCCAGTTGAGAACTACTACTCAATTTAAGTGATGACCTGGAAAGAGGACAGGACTAAACACAATACCTCCTAATAATGTAAAAATACAAATAAACATGACTAATCACTGGTGGTAAACAGAAATCAATGATGGCCCAAAGAAGTGCATCATGTGTGGCCAGTGTCTGTATCAGAACACCGATTACTACCGGATTAGCAGATGTTGTGCAATGTTAGAGAGGTATTTGCCTAAGAAGGACTTGTAAATTTGCTCTAAAGCTGCTAGATAAAACAGGGTGAAAAATACAGTTATTTTTAAAGTCAGGTTAAGGTCAATTCCAACACATCACATAACCCAGTTAAACCCTCTTCATTAGCATTTATTGTTGTGTCAGCATCCTTATATGGGTTTACATGTAACTGGCTTTTGATAATTTGTATATTGTTCCTTAGTCATCCATGCACTGTCCTGACCTAAACACACTTGATTTAAAAAGACTAAAATGGAATGCTGCTATGAATCAATAACATGCAACCAAACCTATTAAACTCAGGCAAAAATAGTTAGAAGTAGCTTTACCCCCCAAACATTGTGGAATCTAATTGAAAATGAACTGTTGCTTTCAGTGCATCCACAAATAAAAAAATCATGGGTGAGAAGACCTATGTCACAAAAATATGTGTATTTCTTCTTTTTAATACATTTTCTTTTACTTTTAATATTTGTTTATTTTCCTTGACATTTCTATATCACTTCATGGTGTTAGTAGTGTAAACTTCATTTAGGAAATCTTTCTTGATGGGGGCTTGTCATCAAAATGATCTGACAAATGACTCACCTGCCCTTTTCATCTTTAGTGTGCGCCTCCCCTTGAGCTAGTAAACCATATAAATATTAGGACCTGTATTAGCCATACATGGAGCTTTGAGCTACTGTACCTGAAGACCTGTTGAGCGACAGGTGTAAACAGGTAGAGTTTCTCAGGATTTGGAGGAAATATATTTCTTTGCAAACCACTGGGAGGCAGCTGTGCAAGAATGGGGCTCGGAGTGAGTCCAGATTTCCTTTTAATTACCAGTATTTAGATTAAACCTTTTTAACTTCTTTTAATTTAATGACACATATACAGTATATTCTTATTGCAGTTAATAGTTGTAAAAGCTCTACATGTTCTATATTTTTTATATTTTATTGTACGGTAGATTTGTACATAAGTTATACAGTATTTTTAACTTTAACAGCTCTAACTCAAAGTTGACAATTGAAACTGACACAATTTTAAAATATACAGAAGGGGAAAGATAATTATGAGCAGGCAGCAACCTCAGAAGAAAATGGAAAGAAGCAAACTAAAAGAGAGAAGAAGGAAAAGGCGAAGATGGATTTGGAGAAGCTGAAACAGGAAGTTGAGCTGGTGAGGAAAACCTTACTAATTCAATTTTCAATTTTTTATGATTTTAATTTAGTCAATATGAACAATGATTTTTATTGAATATGCATCTTTTAAATAAAAGTACTGGAGTTGGCTGTAAAGAAAATTGTCTTCTGTCATCCCAGAGATTATTTTAAGAAATCAAGTGACATACTGTAGCTCTGTAGTTTCAGGAAGAAAATACAAAAGTGCACAATATACTTTCATAAAACATTGTAATTTACATTGACGATTCATCCAGAACTTTACTGAAATACTTTTTTTTGTATTTTTAAACATATTTCAAGTACTGTGTATGAAATTTCTAGATTGAAAACCCCAAAATTCCTTTTATCTGATTATTTGAATTTTGCAAATTAGGAACCAATGTTCTACTGAATTTTATTTAAAAATATGGTCATGTATAATTAGTGTGTAAACACATTACGGTACTAATTAACATTCTTTCATCATACACATGTAAATCAATAAAAATCTGTAAAATACATTAATGCATACATTCAATGTATTTCATAGCATTTACCTTCTTACAGAATAATACTCATTTTGTTTTATTGCATAATATGTTTGTTTTGATATTATATTTGTATTATAGCTTTTCACAAACAGTACAAGAATTTCTTCTTCAATGTTAGTAATTTTGCAAATGCTCTGTCAAAACAAAGGACTGTGAAATTTTGCAAGACAACCTTTACAAAAGAGGTTAACGTAAATTAATGAAAACTTTATTTTACCATAAAAATTACAAAAACATGAATTGAAGTAACATGATTTGGTGGTTCTACTTTCCATAGAATAACAGTAACCCAATCCATAATAGAGATAAGATGAATATAATGGAGGAGCACAATGGATACTTATAGGCCTCAACTCACCCCAAAGTAAAGCTCAGTAGAGGAATGTCACAATGTATGGTAAAAGATGATGACCAAAGCAACAATTACTATAAAAGTAGATCAAACTTTGGTGTCTGTGTTGCATAATGGGCTAGTTTGCTGCTTGCATGACAGTCTACGTCATGACATTCTGTGGTTCGAGCCCGATTATTGGTCCTTCAACTTCCTCCGGAAAAAAATAAATCAATCACATATCAAACTCCTTGCTATTTAATGTAGATTTGCTTTTTTTTAAAGAACAACAGCCTAAGTTTACATGTATCCAAAAAAATTGATGTGTGCAGAATGTTTCATGCCAAGAATTGATTGATTGATTGATTTATTTCTGAAACAAGATGCTAATACAGTAATCCAAAGGGTGACATGCTAAAGTAAAATACTTATTTTCAGCACGATCCAAGAGGTTGATTTACAGTAATGGAATCAATCAGGAATCATTCAGAAACATATTAAACAAGAGTTTATTTGTCTTACAGAAACACTCATTATGTTATATCTATGAATTACAGTGAAATGCATGCAGTATGACCAGATCATACTTAAAATAATACAATGTTAGGAATGAGGTTTAATATATATTATATATGCATGCTATTTTCACTAGTTGTTTCTACGTCAGTAACTTTCTCTTTATTCCCTCATCCCTCATTTAGGATGACCACAAATTGACCCTGGATGAACTTAACAGGAAATATGGCACAGACCTATCCAAAGTGAGTGGTTGAATTTTTTTGTGTGTGCATCTGTGTGTATATGTGTGCACCTGTGTGTATATGTGTGTTCATTTCTGTTCCATATCCTCAATACAGTTTCTGTCAAGGAATATTTGTTCTCCCTAGAGATGGCTAAAAAGATGTCCCAGAATCCCTGGACCGAAAAAAACTGTATAAACCACATTCTTCACACCAGCATTATACAGTTACCCCTGCTGCTTCTTGCATTTATTTTTAGTTGTAGATTAGCATAACGGTGCCTTGGTCTGACTTGACAATAGTTGAACCAGAAAGAGGCCTGTCGACCTGTTTGTTTAAAAAAAAAGGGCCTTACAAATCTTTTTTGTTTCGGAAATTTGGCGAGTACCTTCCAAAAATACTTAACGTTTTAAACCAGACTAAAGCTGCATCCCTTCTGTAACATTCCTCAATTGCCTGCTGGTTTTCAACTTGGATCTCGATGTACACAACAAAGATAATGATTAATGAAAATGATAGAGACATAGAACTGGTTATGAGTTATTTGAGCAAGAAAAGGTACCCTGTTGACCTAACTGGAGTGCTTGAGCAATATCTAGAGAAATAGGATAACTGTGGATTGGTCAGAATTATTCGATGACCTCTTACAATGTACCTTGCTATTTCCTTCTTTCATCACTGTCCATTCGCTTAACTCTACATTTACCCCCCGCCCTCCTTTCTCATCCCTCCCCACACAGGGGCTGTCTGTTGCCCGAGCCAGGGAGGTCCTTCTTCGCGATGGCCCCAACACCCTGACCCCGCCCCCTACCACCCCTGAGTGGGTGAAGTTCTGCAGGCAGCTCTTCGGCGGGTTCTGCATGCTGCTGTGGATCGGAGCTTTCCTCTGCTTCATCGCCTACATCATCCAGGTCTCATCAGAGCAGGAGCCGGCAAATGATAATGTGAGGTTTTCACATTAGATAGATATTTATTGCCCGTATCAATGACACATTAATTGGTAACACCATTTGTTTCGACAGTTGTGGCTGGGTATTGTCCTGGCTGTTGTTGTCATGATCACTGGCGTCTTCTCCTATTACCAAGAAGCCAAAGCCTCAAATATTATGGACTCTTTCAAAAACCTAGTACCACAGGTCTGTCTGACACTTTTTACTCTTGAAATACCTCACGGAAGAACTCTAAACATATTGATGTGTTTAACGATGGTGATCATATAAAGCAGATCATGTCTGCTTTGTAGCAAGCCTTGGTTATCCGTGATGGCGAGAAGATGAACATCAACACTGAAGACGTGGTGGTTGGAGATCTTGTGGAGGTGAAAGGAGGAGACAGAGTCCCAGCTGATTTGCGTATCATCTCTGCCAACCATTGCAAAGTGGGTACTAACATTACGTAAGGTTTTGCACATGTAAATGCGATTCACTGCTGAGTTAATACAATCTTCCCTTCCTAATCAGGTGGACAACTCCTCACTCACTGGTGAATCTGAACCTCAACATCGCAGCCCTGAATTCACTCATGAGAACCCCCTGGAGACCAGGAACATTGCCTTCTTCTCTACCAACTGTGTTGAAGGTACATTATGCATGGTTAATAAAAGTGACTTGAAATGTATGTTGTATGTTGTTAATCTGAACCATATTCTCCATGTTTCGGCCTTCTAGGAACTGCCAGAGGAGTTGTCATCAACACTGGCGACCGCACCATCATGGGCCGTATCGCCACCTTGGCCATGAGTCTGGAGGGGGGGAAGACGCCCATTGCAATTGAAATTGAACACTTTATCCACATCATTACAGGCGTGGCCATCTTCCTGGGTGTAACCTTCCTTATCCTATCCGTTATTCTTGGATATGGATGGCTAGAATCCGTCATCTTCCTCATTGGAATTATTGTTGCTAATGTGCCAGAGGGTCTTCTAGCTACTGTAACTGTAAGTCCACATACAAATATATGAGATACAAAAATATCAGTCCTTAAATTAAATGTATTTTCTCATTGTTGATTTAACCATTCGCTACGGCTTTTGATCTTATAGGTGTGTCTAACTCTGACTGCCAAGAGGATGGCCAAGAAGAACTGCCTGGTGAAGAACCTTGAAGCTGTGGAGACCCTGGGCTCCACATCCACCATCTGCTCTGACAAGACAGGCACCCTGACCCAGAACAGGATGACCGTGGCTCACATGTGGTTCGACAACCAGATCCATGATGCTGATACGACAGAGAACCAGAGCGGTACTGCCTTTGACAAAAGCTCGGCAACATGGACTGCGCTGTCTCGAATCGCTGGCCTGTGCAACCGAGCCGTCTTCCTGGCTGAACAGAACAACTTACCGATCCTCAAGAGAGTTGTGGCTGGGGACGCCTCAGAGTCCGCCCTGCTGAAATGTATTGAGCTTTGCTGTGGGTCTGTCAAAGACATGAGAGATAAATACACCAATATTGCCGAGATCCCCTTTAACTCAA
The DNA here is from genome assembly GCA_016801145.1 of Umbra pygmaea. Lineage (NCBI taxonomy): Eukaryota > Metazoa > Chordata > Actinopteri > Esociformes > Umbridae > Umbra > Umbra pygmaea. The sequence continues at coordinate 32,607 of JACXGM010002478.1, forward strand.
CAAACAAATACCAGGTAACAAACCACATGCGTTTGTTAACATTAATTTTTTAATGGATGGTTCATTAATGACAATCTGCTTCTATGCTGCTGCATAAGAAATTTGCCAGTATAGATTTTTGTATGAAACAACAATCCTACTTTTGATTTAAAGTAACACTGAGTGGCATATCATAACCCATTGTGTTTGTTTTAGAAAAGGCAGTTATTGTTTTACATGGTAAAGAGTAAATGAGTACCGTAAAAAATACATCCATCATGTATTCATAATTTCCCATTCATGCTTTACTGCAAGTTTATGTTTTAAGATTAGTTTTCATCTATTGGGAATGTACATTGATTGATTGGTTCATGTTATTCTGTACGAAGATAAAAAACATACATTTCCAAAATTAATCCAATATAATCCAAATCAATCATAATATTCACCTACAAACAACAAACTGCTGAAGTTATTTTAGTTTACTTGACAGTGTAGGCTTGTTGGTACCTATCATTGCTTACAGTATTATTTAAATAAAGATGAAGTAAGTCCCCTTTTATGGTGTTATCTATTCCAAAAAACAATACATTTCACTCTCAGATCTCAATTCACAAAAACTCTACGACTGGAGAGTCCAAGCATTTGCTGGTGATGAAGGGAGCACCTGAGAGGATCCTGGACCGTTGTTCCACCATCCTGATCCAGGGCGAAGAACAGCCTCTAGATAACGAGATGAAGGAATCCTTCCAGAAGGCCTACGAAGAACTGGGAGGGCTGGGAGAGAGAGTGCTGGGTAAGTAGGGCCATACCAAAGTGAGAAAAGAGGGGTCTTAAAAGTGCAACGTTAGTTCTAGCCTCTCTCTCTTTCTGTCACTTCTCAGGATTCTGCCATTTCCATCTGCCCGATGAGCAGTTCCCAGAAGGCTTTGTTTTTGACTGTGAGGAGGTGAACTTTCCACTCGAGAATCTTTGTTTTGTTGGCCTCATGTCTCTGATTGACCCCCCCCGTGCTGCTGTGCCAGATGCTGTGAACAAGTGCAGGTGTGCTGGTATCAAGGTATGGCAATATCTTATTTACCTACTGATTCTTCACTTGTATTTACATTTAAATAATTTAAGAGACAACCTTGTCTTGAACAGCTTACTGGCAAATATGTCTAAGTTCCTTTTTCAGCGGTACAATGAAACAAAGCAAAAGCTTTGATCAAACCATTCATTATCACTTCTTCGCTGTAGGTTATTATGGTTACTGGTGATCACCCCATCACTGCTAAGGCTATTGCCAAAGGTGTGGGCATCATCTCTGAGGGCAACGAGACTGTTGAGGACATTGCAACTCGTCTTAAAGTCCCAGTTTCTATGGTGAACCCAAGGTATGTTGTAGATTGAGATCATTTCAGTGTCATCTTACAGTATAAACTAAAAACTTCAGAAACCACTTTTCATTGGTCTTTTTGGGAAAAATATAAAAAATAAACCTAATGAACCAGTTCTAACTAGATATTATTTTTACATTATACCTTTTTACCCTGTAGAGAGGCCAAAGCCTGTGTTGTTCATGGTGGATTGCTAAAGGACATGACCGCCGAACAGTTGGACGACATCCTGAAGTATCACACTGAGATTGTTTTTGCCAGAACTTCTCCTCAGCAGAAGCTCATCATCGTTGAGGGCTGCCAGCGTCAGGTCATTCTTTATTCAACTAATGTATGGTTATGGTCATTCATTGCTAAGATTTTAAACACTTCTCTTATTATCCACAGGGAGCTATTGTAGCTGTGACAGGTGATGGTGTGAATGACTCCCCCGCTCTGAAGAAGGCTGACATCGGTGTTGCTATGGGTATCGCTGGATCTGACGTCTCCAAGCAGGCAGCTGACATGATTCTCCTGGATGACAACTTTGCATCCATTGTTACTGGCGTTGAAGAGGGTAAAAGAAGCTCTAGCAATTTCTGTCAATTTGCCAGATCTTTATAACTCATCTTATCACCGGAATATTCTTTCTGATCATCCTCTATTTACTTTCAGGTCGTCTGATCTTTGACAACTTGAAGAAGTCTATTGCGTATACCCTGACCAGTAAAATTCCAGAGATGTCTCCCTTCCTTCTGCTAATTCTTGCTAACATTCCACTGGCCCTAGGAACTGTCACCATCCTCTGCATCGACCTGGGAACAGACATGGTGGGTCCATCGCATGTTCATTCCCTGCCTTTGTGAACCAAAATAATCTGAAATTGCAGTGGTGAATAATATCTGTGATTGTTTCATCGGTTGCTCAGAAAGTCTTTCACTAATAACAAAGTTAGCAACAATGTGTGTCTCATTTGAATCAACGTTCTAATTATTACTTTCAAGATTCCAGCAATTTCCCTGGCCTATGAAGAAGCAGAGAATGACATCATGAAAAGACAGCCCAGAAATGCCAAAACAGACAAACTAGTTAATGAGCGACTCATAAGCATGGCCTATGGTCAAATTGGTAAGGAGTTCATCTCGGCCGTGCATTAGATCTTTTTGAATAATATTTCAACAATTGATTTCTGTACAGTAGCATATTCACAATCATATTATTATCTTTCCACCTACAGAACTATTTTTTCCTGTTTGTTTTTCGCAGGTATGATGCAGGCCATTGCTGGTTTTTTCACATACTTGGTAATCCTAGCTGAGAATGGATTCTATCCTTTGGATCTATTAGGCATCCGAAAGAACTGGGAAAACAAGTATATGAATGACATGGAGGACAGCTACGGCCAACAATGGGTCAGTACAAGATAGCTGATGATCCTTATTCTGATTCCTTATTGTTAGCATTGTTTTGAAATATTTGTACTGATGTACTGAGGTTACCTATAATATGTTGTTTTAGTCACTTTTTCCAACACTGGGAAGATACTGTAATATCTTCATTGTGTATGCATCAAGAGATTTTGGAATAAAATATCATACAGTTCTAAGAAAATTCAAAAATCATGCATTGTGTCTAGTTCTAACAATGTTCTGAAGAACTGAAGTGCAACTATTTACTAAACATATGCCTCCTATTTTTTTCTTCAAATTTCTTCCTACACACTCATTTCTCTTGCTATGGTTTACATGAATCTTTTAGACATACGAGCGCAGAAAGATTGTGGAGTACACCTGTCACACAGCATTCTTCGTCAGTATTGTAATCGTACAGTGGGCTGATCTGATTATCTGCAAGACCAGGAAGAACTCCCTTGCCCAGCAGGGAATGATGTCGTGAGTATACACTTTGGTTTTGTTCTTTCCTGGCCTATGTCTGGTGTCTTTACATTGTTTTCCTAAGCATTATGTTGACTGCTCTGGTCTTGACTGCAAATCATTTCATCAAATCAATATCCACCCTTTTGGTTTTCAATGTGTGAGAATGATTTTATTTTTCCTCCCGCCTAAGGAATCGTGTCCTTGTCTTTGGTCTGTTTGCGGAAACTGCCCTAGCCGCCTTCCTGTCCTACTGCCCTGGAATGGATGTTGCCCTTAGAATGTACCCGCTTAAGTGAGTAGACACTTAAGACGCTCTAAAGCTTTTCTGTATATCAACTTGGAACAAAGGTCACCCTTGTTTTCAAAGATGAGTGTTGAAATAGATGGAAATTACAAAGGGCACAAAGTACTGTGGTCTCACGGGATCAAGCAGGGTTCAATCGCTAGCTGAAGTGTATGAGGTTTACTGCCCATCTAGAGGAAACGTCAAACAACATTTAGGGGCCCTATGGGCGCATTAGCTCCTCGTTTTACATTAAACTTAATCTCTTTTGTCTCTCTGCTTTCATTTTTCATCTTTCCTGCTCTTTTTCTCAAATCCTTTCCATTTTCTGTTTCCTCTACTCATCCTTTAGGCCTTGCTGGTGGATCTGTGCCCTGCCCTACTCTCTACTCATCTTCGTCTATGATGAGGTTAGAAAATACATCCTGCGACGGTACCCAGGAGGTAAGTGCTCAGAGACTACAGATGAAAACAAGATGTTAAGCTAACACAGACAAAGTGGATTATTTTGTAATAACATGACAATGAAATGTAGGATTGGAGAGACAAATGATATAACATATCTTGTGTAGATTGACAATATTGTAAGATATAAACAATTTCATCTCTGTGAATTGTTTCTTCTTTAAGGTTGGGTGGACCAGGAGACATACTACTGATTTAAAGGAGCAGGGCAGCCATCCAATGTTCACAGAGTACTACCTCCCATTCACAACCAACAATGTTATATATCAATCTTACACATTAGTGTTTTATATAGTGATGCACTGAGCAGAATTGTGGTTTTGATTCTGATCATGTCGTTTGGAATAAACCTCACTTTACACATACGCTTTAGACTGTATTCATTTAATTTTATCAGAATTTGTGTGATATTTGTTGTATTTTGTCCAGTTTATGTAACAGCCCCTCGCATGCCTGGTGGTTGACATGCTGTTTCAGGGACTCTTGCGCCTACTTTTGGACATTGTGGACATTCACCTAATTTTCCGTTAGGACTCCCTCAAACTATCTCTGTGCCTACACAGCTGTACATCATAACAACATTGTTCAGTCACACTGGTTTCTCATTCCTTGAATGCTAATCCCTTATATTCTCTGTGATTTCCATGCTGTCTGTGCGTCATTGTTTATGTAGTTCTGTCATACTGCCGCACATTTCCTTGATCTTGATATACCTAGTTTCACTGTGTTTGGTGAAGTCTTTTCTTCTTTTGGCATAACTGTCACTAGTATTTAGTTGTGCTTATTGGCTATTGAGGTGAGGAATCACTAATGTAACACCAACAAAATACTACTGCTTCTTTCTCTTCATTCACATACTCAAAACCTTACAGAATGACCCACCAATTACTAATGTACCGCCCACAATTACTAATGTACCGCCAACAAAATACTACTTCTTCTTTCTCTTCATTCATATACTCAAAACCTTACAGAATGACCCACCAATTACTAATGTACCGCCCACAATTACTAATGTACCGCCAACAAAATACTACTTCTTCTTTCTCTTCATTCACATACTCAAAACCTTACAGAATGACCCACCAATTACTAATGTACCGCCCACAATTACTAATGTACCGCCAACAAAATACTACTGCTTCTTTCTCTTCATTCACATACTCAAAACCTTACAGAATGACCCACCAATTATAATGTACCACCCACAATTACTAATGTACCGCCAACAGAATACTACTTCTTCTTTCTCTTCATTCACATACTCAAAACTTTACAAAATGACGCACCTACATATGGAGAGGAAGCAGCAAGCCACAACGTTTTTTCTACACATTACATAAAACAAAAGTATTTCAATTAGGTTACAAAATTTCACGTAATTGGTTTAAATAACTCCTACTCAATCAAAATCAGTGGGACACACATAACATGAACGTATTTCAATTACATGACAAAATTCCACGTATATGGTTTAATAACTCCTACTCATCCAAAATATGTTGGGTTTATTTAAAATGACTATGTACCATTGTAAGCCACAACAACAATATAATTTCCCAGCATGTATTGCTTTTTCAAGTGAGCACTTGTTTTGCCACCCATGACTGTGTTTTTTAGTCACAGTGGACAACATCACAAATGTTACATATTCACTCCCTAATATTTTTCTTCTGTGATAGTTTTGATTTCCACACTT
>JACXGM010002479.1:0-46732 GCA_016801145.1 Umbra pygmaea
AGTATAATATCTACAGGTGGGCTGATTATTATATTATCTACAGGTGGGCTGATCAGTATATTATCTACAGGTGGGCTGATCAGTATAATATCTACAGGTGGGCTGATTATTATATTATCTACAGGTGGGCTGATCAGTATAAAAGCTACAGTTCTGCTGATCAGTATAATAATATCTACAGGTGGGCTGATCAGTATATTATCTACAGGTGTGCTGATCAGTATATTATCTACAGGCGGGCTGATCAGTATAATAATATCTACAGGTCGGCTGATCAGTATAATATCTACAGGCAGGATGATCAGTATAATATCTACAGGCAGGCTGATCAGTATAATAATATCTACAGGTGGGCTGATTAGTACATTATCTACAGGTGGGCTGATCAGTATAAAAGCTACAGGTCTGCTGATCAGTATAATAATATCTACAGGTGGGCCAATCAGTGTAAAAGCATCAGGTCTGCTGATCAGTATGATATTCACAGGTGTGCTGATCAGTACAATATCTACATGTGGGCTGGGCAGTATAATATCTACAGGTGGACTGATCAGTATAATAATATCTACAGGTGGGCTGATCAGTATAATATCTACAGGTGGGCTGATCAGTATAATATCTACAGGTGGGCTGATCAGTATAATATCTACAGGTGGGCTGATCAGTATATTATCTACAGGTTGGCTGATTATTATATTATCTACAGGTGGGCTGATCAGTATAAAAGCTACAGGTCTGCTGATCAGTATAATAATATCTACAGGTGGGCCAATCAGTGTAAAAGCATCAGGTCTGCTGATCAGTATGATATTCACAGGTGTGCTGATCAGTACAATATCTACATGTGGGCTGGGCAGTATAATATCTACAGGTGGGCTGATCAGTATAATATCTACAGGTGAGCTGATCAATATAATATCTACAGGTGGGCTGATCAGCATAATATCTACAGGTGGGCTGATCAATATAATAACTACAGGCGGGCTGATCAGTATAATATCTACAGGTGGGCTGATCAGTATTACATCTAAAGATCATCATCGTGTCAATCTGTTTAAAAAAAAAAAACTGACAGAAATTATACTAAACTTGTTGCATGGGGAAGGGTGTAGAGAACACCCAAAAGATCCATATTCATGGCTACACACATCCAGTTCTATTTCAGTGTAAACATCACAAACGGAATAATCGCAATGGAGACTGACGAGTGTCTTTCATACGTAGATAAATGAGGCCGGATAAGAAGCAGACTTTTTGTTTCAGTATTAATGTATTCCATTTGTTTCCACTTGTGCAAATCCCTGTTCTGGCATTTGTATAGGTGCAGGGAAATGTGCTCCCGGTGACATATGGTGGTGTGTGAGGGAGTGTGGTGAGGGTGTGTGTTTCTATCATCGGGGGCTGCAAACTCCTGGCATCACAACCCAGCATGTGCTTGGTTGATATTGTTTTCAAACTGTGCCAACATAGATCACAGCACACCAGTCGCTGGGCGGATCAAGACTCAGATTTCATGCTCCTAAAAACAACATTGTTGAAATTTAACTGTCAGGAGAGAATAAAGATTTAATTGGGGGCAACTTTGATTTAAATATAACACTACAGCATCTACTTTAAAATGGCATGTAAAATAATATCTTCCTACTGAAGTGTTCAGTGAGCCACACCAGAAAATGGACGCTTTCCTGTGGTAGGTTTTTCTTCAAAAGGACCGTGAGCTTATCATTGTGACCTTGTCTTCTTAATGGGCCCAGCTAAGTCATCTCTGAGGGCATGTCCCAGTCCACAATTGTCTCTGAAGGAAAACACCCGCATATACTTTTGGTTTTCCTCGTTACACAGCCAGCTCTTAGTGCTGTGAAGCCATGAGGGAGCAGAGTTGTCTCTGTGCACTTAGCCCATATAACATAGTGCTGCATTTGGCCAATGCATTAGCTGTTCAAGAAGGTATTTGTACCTTTCCACACAGTCTGCTCTACTAGGTTTAAAACAAGCTGGCTCTGTAGGGAAGGTTCAGACGCCTGCGATATGGGGTACTGGGTATGCACACAGAGGTCCCACTGGCACAGTGCAGTGAATGGCGACAGATAAAGCTTTTTTCAAGTCAACATCTTGTAGATAGAAAGTGCTCTCAGTTGTTAATAAAAATTCCACCAAGAATATTGACGAAGCCACCATTTGACTAGGAAATCCATTTTGTCAAGTATCTTTGTTGGTTTGTAAGAACTGCGAAATCTTTAAATGGTTGGCAAGGTGCCTTTGCAAAATGTAGGCCATGTTTGCGTGAGCCCCTGGCTTCAAGAACCATCCAGATGTCACAAGCTAAGGCTTCATCTGTGTGAGCCCCTAGTCTTACGAACTCTTATGTGAACATCTTAGTAGAAAACCACATAAGCTATTGTGATCAGGGTGGTCCTACGAGGCCAGCGATCCATTTAGGAAACATACGGATGTTACCTCACAGGCCGTCATCCACCATGAGCACTTCGGAAGACTATACACAACCATAGTTCTCCAGATTCATTCAAACTGTTATGTAATGACATGCTTTGTTGGGATACTGATCCAACACCGTCTTTGTAGAGATCAGAGTGGATGTCCATTGGAGAGTCTAGATGCCTTGTTGTGGGAATAATGCATGCTGGTCTTAACCTGAAATCTTGGAATCAAGACGGAATCAATGCCCACGGACGTTCAGCGTCTCTGGGGGTGAATGGAGGAGTGGGCTGGCCTGGACTCCGGGCTTCTGCATGATGATTGGAGGGTCTGACAAATGACTGCATCTCTTTTTGATTGACAGCGATTTTGTACTATAAACAGTCGCCAAAGCTATTCGAGCACAGTCCCATCATAGATTTTGCAAGTGTAGTCAAAAGACAAACATTCCTTATTTCAGTTTAACCTAATTCTCACATTTCCTCCTTTGAGTTTAATCTTAAAGTCCTGTATTTAGATCAGGACTTGCAGGCTAACAGGGGAAAGCTGTGTGATTACTTGGTGTTCCTTAAAAACATGGAGTTGGACAGTGCAATGCCTCAGCTTTCCAAGCTATTCTAATTAGTGGCAACAATTGGAGCTACATCTGCAGGTGTAGAAAGGAGCTTCTCCTGTTTAAAGCTGCGCAAGTCCTACACCCATAACACGGCCAAGGCCGTTTAAGCAGTCTAGATCTGCTGCCCATTGAGAGGACACTGGTCAAGTCACTGGAAAATACACCTAGTTGGTACGACAAGGTCACAGAGCATTTTCTTGAAAAGGAACAAAAGGAAGAATTTACCTATAAACGGATGATTTTTATGATGTAGGCCGAAAATGAGCTTCCCCTTTTTGAAAGACCAACCACTGGTTGGTTCCTTATGCCAATCAACCAAATGGAAAAGGGGATCTGATTCAGCGCACAACTATAATTTCAAACTTTGCCTTGTCCAGTAATATAACAGAATTGAAATCAGGTCTTCAGTTTACATAGTGCTATTTGTAGAATTTCACAGACTAAAAACAGAACTACTTTCTCTCTCAATGAACAGCTTCCAAAAGCTGTAGAACATGTATATAATTAGATTACAAAACATCTGATAAAGCACTTTCAATAGGACAGTAATTTCATACACTTTGCAATGAATACTTTACATTAGAACAACAATTGCAATAAGGACTTGATGTGTTGTACATTCACAGTGTTGTGTGTAACAAAGCACTACTAAGTGCAGGTAAGGAAATAAGATCCCATATACATTATTTTTCTGATTACCAAGAAATACATTTTACAGTGTTCGTAAACCGGTTACTAGAAAGACAATGTAGTTCTGCTGCTCCAGCATGAATTCTACTTATAACACTTTCTAGACCTAGACTAAAGCAGGCTCAATGACGTTGCCCATTAAATTTGATTTTTAGGTTGTGGACTGTTTTGCCTTTGCCAGTGAAACCTACCCTTTAAAGATGACGTCCTACAGTTTGGCCACTGCTAATACAATGCACTATAGAGCTAAAAAGGGACCCCAAATGGGTGTACTGTCAGGTATTTGGGCCCCATGTCTTCAAAAGCACTGACGATAATATTGGAACGTCAAGGTTAACAGGTATGACAGTACATCTTTGATATAATGCACATCAACAGCATTATATACATCTAGGACAGAATTGGAGGTTGAAAACATTTTGTTGTTGTTTACACAAGTCAGACTGCTTCATTAGGTGTTCATGCTCTATAGACATGTGAACCCCTCCCTTATTGTTCTGTCTACCTCTAGTCACATGTATGGACTGGTACACTTCATATCATAATCTACCTATCTGTATACACTCACCAGACACTTCCTTGGATACAGCTGTTTAACTGCTCGTTGAGGCAAATATCTAATCATGGTTGTTGGTACCAGACAGGCTGGTTGGTGTATATAGAAAGTGCTGATCTACTGAGATTTTCCCTCACAACCAACTCTAGTGTTAACAGAGAAAGGTTGGAAAAGAGAGAATATCCAGTGAACTGCAGTAATGTTGGCAGGGGTCAGAGGAGAATGGCCAGACTGGCTCAAGCTGATAGAAAGGCAACAGTATCTCAACCACTCAAAACAACTGAGGTCTGCAGAAGAGCATCTCTGACAATTTGTGAAAAATATATAGTGCGTCCCCCCCATATCAAGCTCGTTCCTATGCCATTGGATACAAGGTAGGATGGAACCATGCTTTCGCGTGATTTACCGCAAATTCTTACCCTGCCAACTGAATAATGCAGCAGAAATCAAGATTCATCAGACCAGACAACATTTTTCTATTGTCCAATTAATTGTGAGATGCACAACACGTCAAACCTGGAAGCAGATGGTCTACAGCAAAAACCACAATTTTGCCATGCCTGTCAGAAGAACTGGAAAATGAGGCAACAATTTGTATGGGTCCACCAAAATTGTGGAGATGTTCTAATTGGACAATAGAAGATTGGAAAAATGTTGTCTGGTCTGACATTATTATTATTGGGGGGGGACCACATTGCCCGTTTGTAACATTGGGGTGTACATGCCCCGCCCTGTTGATACGCCCTTGCTTGTATCAACGGTTCAGCCAGCACCTTGTTGAATCTATGCCACAAAGACTTAAGGCCGAAACACATGGAGGCAGAAGCAGCATTGCGCAAGAGAAACTCATTAATTTCAAGTAGCTGCGCCCTCCTTAACTGCTACCCCCAGAAAATCGCACCTCTCCAAACTACCGTGGAGCCGCAGCGGCCAAAGTTCTACTTGTACTTTGGTCCAGATACCGCTGACCTCTTAGCGCAAACAATCGAATTACAGTTGGTTGTCCTACCGTACTATTAACCGAAACGGAGGAACTGATGTGTGTATTCTAGCTTCTACAATCTCTGAAACCCACCAGTAAATTACGCAGATGGCTCAGTGGTTAGGGAGTCAGGACTTCTAGTCAGAGCGTTGCCAGTTCGATTCCCGATTGAACAAAATGTTTTGTCCTTGGGCAAGACAATACACCCTATTTGCACCCAGGTCATTTCTGTAAATAAGAAAATATTCGTCAACCTAACTATTTAAATAAAGGTAAGAAAACAACACCGTATCAAATTAGACTCTATATTACATACTGAAAAAACAAAATACTCCTGTTGCAAAAAAAAACAAAGATCTAACTTTAGGCTTAAATCATCTGATTTTGCTGAAAAATAAGACTCATGAGCAATCATTTTTGCATTTAACCTGTAGTCCATACATTTAACCAGTAGTCCATTCCAAAAAGACCCATTTCTGATATTAGATTTAATTGCATCTAACAGGCATTTCAGACATCCGCCTGTCTGCCCACAGCCATTAATTACTACAGGGCTGCAAAGCGAAAGTTTTTGGACTTCAATTAGTGTGAATTCAGTTAAATTACCCACCTCTGTAACGAGACAAAGAAATGTCTGACTAATTCACACCAAGTTCAGCAAAAGGAAGTGTTATCAATCCGTTCAGTTTACAAAGTGTAGCATTGCGGCATCCAGAGCTTAATACAACGGTTGCCTCAACTGTGATATTACCCATGGATAGCAATATTATCTAATCTCTGAAACAAGTACATCTCGTCATTTGGTCAGCTGTTTAACTTCATGACAATATGTTATATTGATCTGCTATATGCTGCCTGCCTTGAACAGCGCAAAATGAAATTGAGATACTTACACTAAACCCCTTAGACATTTCTTAGCTTATGTTCCATCTCCATGTTTAAGTACCAACTTCAACCAATCGTTATTTGACAGAATAATGAGTGAGGATCACAAACCACATTAGTTATAGGAGCCACTGCTGGTAGAGTCCATACATACACACTGTCCATGGAAGAATTTAAATAATTAACTCAAGTGTGGTGTAATAATTGGGCATGCAAACTGGTCAGGGGTAATAAGTTAAGGATACGACGAACCACCGACCCTATAGGGGCATGCTCCCCCAGAATTTTTTTTGTAAAATTTAAAATTAAACATTAATCTGGTGCACTTGGAGAGAAAATCTAAGAGGCTAGATCAATGTAGAGTCTGTGCTCTTGTGAACAAGGTCATTTTCTTTTAACAATAGACATTTTGTCTACACTTTTCCAGACATATTTTGAGCCGGGAAAACTTGTATTTTGGCCCAATACGGTAATATCAAATTGAAATCAGTATTGTTCATAAACGAACAATTATCTTAACGTTAGCCACTATTATAAAATATTACGGTGACGTTATCTGACAGGACAGTTAACGTTGTAAACTATCTTACTTCTGTATTACCTTAAGCTTGCTTTCCGACAGACATTTCGTTCTGCAGTTTCGGCAGTGTTTAACTTGAGTTTGGTTCAGTTGTTGACGGAATGCTCAGTGTTGCAGGCCACGACACCCCCCTCCCGTTCCAACATATTTTCTCATCGGATCTGCACAAATCACGTAGATGACCCATTTCAGTTTCAAAAAGCTGAGATTCACCTAAAGTTGAGGAGTTTGTGTGCCTGAATAATCTCAAAACTGTCCTAACCTAAAACTCTGGCTATCCAATAAGCAGAGACAAAAGCCCATCCATTGGTTGATGTTTTATTTTGCAGTTCTTTACATGTTTAGAAAAAGAATCCAAGAATTTTCCCTCCTGTGTGTTTTCTTTTGGCTTCTTCATGATCCATGATGCCTGCTGAGGTTGTCATTACAATGTATCTGCAGGGAAGAGAGCCAGGCAGAAGGTCACAAACAAGACATCACGTTTAAAACATGACTTTAACTACTAATGAAGAAACCAAAACTAGTTTGCCTCCTTTACTATACGGCTGTTCTGTTGATGCGTCCTTGACAATTATGTTCTAATCAATAATGAGTGCAAAGACTGGTTGAAGGTCCTATATGCTCCCCAACAACAAACCACAAGCAATACATCTCCTGGTGACATTGCATTCTTTAATTAAGATACCCCAGGACTATGTAGAAAACTACGTATTCTCCTTACTATAAAACAGTTTAATATTTTGAAATCAAAATGTTAGTTGCCTTATGTTTGACCACCTTTCAAATTACTAACAATGAACAATTAAATAGCATGTTTCCTATTCAATGCATTGTTTGGAGAAAAACAAACTCAGTCAAATGGTAAAACATACAAGTGCACATATAGTACAAAACAATAGTAAAAGCTAATTTTTGTGGTGTCATATCACAAAATATCACTATGCAAGTCACAGTCAACTGAACACCAAGCTCAGATGAATCTGACAGTGACCATTCAAACATCAGACAGTTTCTTATATTCCACAAAAATAAAGCACAATCCTCAGCAACTTGGATATGTCAGACCAGATCAGTAATTGTGTCAGTGCCATCCAGAAAAGCACTACTGGAACACGCATCTGTGCATAGCGATATTACCCCAAACAGATCAGAACTCATTCCTTTATCCACTTCCTGTCTACATGCCAAGTCATGCATGTAAAAGGCTTTCTGTTCAAGATGCCTCCATCCACTTACCGGGGACACATTCAGTACAAAGCAGGACCTGATGGTACACACAGCCCCAGGGAGTCGCCCAGCTCAGACCAGCACAATTTAAATTAGTTTTATTCTATCAGCCGGGCTGCCCTCAATTCATCTCTGCTTTAACCCTCATTTCTCCTCAGTTGTTTTACCCAATTATGGCTCCAACCATGCCCCATCAGGAATATCCAATACATGTAAGAGTTAAAGATTACAGCACATCTTCTTTCTAGGCATGTGTTTGAATCTCTCCTGCTTCTCCCCTCACGATGCACATCACAATATTAAGTCAGATCTGCATGTGAGGTTACGCTCGCTTAACTGACCAGAGCTCTTACAGGCGCTTGAGAACCAACACAAAACCATTGCCAACAACGCCACACGTAAGACAGCAGTACAATTAAGCCTTAAACCTGCATTGCAGTTGACAACGTGACACACACAAGATTAATAAGGCCGGAATATACCTTGATCACATTGAAGCACAAATCGAAGGTGTGCTACTTATAATCTTTCACTTTTAGGGATGATTCATACCAATGACAAGAAGGTGATTGCTTCTGTAATGAGCGTTCCAAATACTTCAGACAGATGTGCGCAAACATTTGATCACAGCAAGCGTTCCGTCAAAACAAAATGCTAGAAAAGAAACCATATGTGCAAAACCTGCCGTCCCCCCAAAACACAACAAAATCTAGGTTGAACGACTCACCCTTTGCCTCCATCATTAACACCCAAATTAAATTGTTTATCTGCTGCAACTCCCAGGTGAAAAGAAGCATTCCACTGACCCTTCCAAACAACTCCGGCATGGTCTAGTTCAAGTGAAAGGGGTAAGGCAAAGGAGGCTTTTGAAGGGTTCTTACCCGAACTGTCTTGAGGGCAAGAGGTTGTTCTGCCACTTCTCCAGATCCTTCAACTGGAGGTCAAAACGCGGGCTGATCACACCACACTGAAAGAGAGAAACCACAGAGGGACAAATCCTAAATCACAAACCTTTAAACAGATTCTTGCCTAACAGGTAGGAAGCAAATGTTTAAACAAAAACAATACAAGTGGGGTCAGATTAAAAACTGTAATTTTACACTGATGGTCATCATTAGTAGAAAGAACAATACCAAATGACATTATAAGGACTGGCTCAGGTTGTCTATCTCGAGGTCTTTGCATCAGCACGGGGGAAAGCTTTACCTTGTTCAGCCTGCCAGTGAGATTGACGACAATTTTGCCAGCTCTGTGGTCGTCGATGATCTCAAACTCACCAATGTAACCTGGGGACAGGAGAAGGCACCATGAGACTAACACAGTGAAAACCAACCAGAATCACATTCAGAAACCCTGACAATTAGAATGCTAGCGCACAAATGTATAGCTTAAATGTTGTACATAGTTGAATTACACAATTTCAGGTATAGACTGCAGAAATGAGAATGAAACGTGAAAAAAAATAGTGGACCTTTCTAGAAAATAACTACTAAAAAAATTCATCACACCTCTAAACTTGAGGTAGAATAATCTATAATCACACTACCTGAACAGAAGAGTAACACACTTTTGAACATAATAATAACTTTAACCAATTCATGAAGCAATAACACACGACAGACGGCAAATTTCAGACTTCTCCGAACCCGTTTAACGTTTCAATAAAAGCACAACTCACCGTGTTTCATCATGACGGACAGGAAACGAACAATGACCTTTGAACACGGCCGGATCAGAACCTGTCGTTTCCCACGTTTCTCAGCATTGTTGATGCTTTTGAGCGCATCTGCAAGAACGTTCATGCGCACCATGATGCCTACAACCACAGACGAAAAAGACCAGTCAATAACAACAATCAAAAACAATAAAAACAACTTGTCAACAGTCTTGATAGTCAGTGGTTTGTTGATCAGAACTTACACTGTATATTGTTAACTGTAACGCTAGCTCGAAATTTACAAGATAGCTACCTAGTTATATTTTACAGTACGAGAAACAACTTAGTCAACATTAACTGTAATCTATTGTAATTTAAAATGTTTGGTAAAAGACAGCGGAACGTTGTATGCAATCACTATTTCACTTCAGGTATTAACAACATGTGCTGCCAAATTACCCGGTTAACGGCTAGTTGGAAGAAATGGCTACATGTAGATATAACACTACCGTAGTTATTTGGCTAGCAACATTAGACACTTAGCTAAATGGCTATGTTAGTCAAACTGTTTGGGTTTCCCATGAACACAAACAACCTAGCGAGTTTACCGGCTATAAGCATTATTGGGCATTGCACAAATAGCTAGATGCGTCCTATCGTGAAGTGGCGACGCAAGTGCTTTTCACGTACGGGGAAAGGCAAGCTGGCAACCGGAGGTAAGTGGACTCGACAACGACTAAATAACATTTCGGTAAATTTTAACAAATATTTTCTTCCAAATAATGTAGAACGCACAGAAATAAGCATCTTATACTACGTCTGTTGAATACATTTATTTATTCATATAATCGAGTTTAAGGTAACGAGATCACACACCAGTTTAAGTGGCCAGTGATGAGGACAAATAGTCAGCCAAAACACCAACATCTCTCATCATATCGACACAATAACCATTGCATGACATTAGTACATTGTTAAACTTCAAAATAAATACAAAACATTTGTTTAAAACACCTGGATGGAATAGATTGTAAAAAGATTGACAACGACATTTTTGAAATGGCCTTACCGGTTCTGCAATATGGCGGAAAGAGGAAGTAGAAAGAACTCGCGATGCATTATGGCCAAAGTAATTTTTTTTCATGACAAGTTCTCTTATTCACAAGCAGAAAACTACTTGGTTGATGGAAGTCTAATTTAAAAAAATAACATTTAAATATAATTTTCGGCTATATCACATCTTATCACGTATTAACCCTTTTAATCCCACCGGTCACAAATGACTGAAAAAAACAATACTGTTACGCTTTAAAAAATAATTGTAGATATGTTGATGTTTAACAACAGTTTGATATTACGTGGTTTGGGAACAGTGACTTGGATGCAAGTCCATCCATATTGTGCAGTGTCAAGACCTTATTAATCTTCTAACAATATGTCAATATGATAAACAATAACAATCGATTATTATTGCTAAGTGCAGGAAAAAGATATGTCTAAAGTAAAAAATCTACAGATATCTGTCAAATATTATGGTTAAATATCTAAAATAATGCGTAATGCAGTTAATAGAAAAACAGCAATTGGATATGTTTTCTCACTGTAGTGTCTTGGCGTGCATGTGTGTATAAAATAACAGCGCACCACCTAGTGGTTGGGGTGTAGGAAATAAGTACAATTAATGTTGTTTTACAAGCAACTCCATGAGCTTGAGTGTACAATGAACACGTGAAATGAGATTTCTGCTGTCTATTCCACACCGTTTTCTACAAGTTATTTATAAACCATTTGATTGACCTTCTGGGTTGGTTTGTGTAGTGTTTTCAGGATTGGCCTACTTATCTGTTTAAGCATAATCTTTTTTTATGTCAACAATTGCATTATTACAGTGTGGCATGTCAAATACATTAATTTGTATGCAGTACAGTTACTATTGCACACTCCTGACCACTGTGGTGGCTTCCATGGTCTTTCAAATGACATTGACTCTCTACTGCAGCCCTGTGGATGTGGAATGTTCTCTCACATGCTTTCATTTGCTGACGACAATGACAACTGCTGGCTTTCTACCATTTTTATGTCATCCAAATGGTAGGTACTCATCTGTGAGATAATAGCAACTCCCAACAGTATGGGGAGACTCTTCAAATACGTTCCTGACCAAGATGTTCTGCTTCTTATCCAGGCTTGCTAAACCAGGACACCAGCCAGACCTATGCACTTGGAGGACTTCGCTCATCACACTTTTGGCCTCAGAGGAAAGTTATAGGTCGGCACAGTTCCCTCTCTTTCTAAAGGCATCCACTGCCCAGGCACTGGGCAGTCTCTCCCTTTGGGAAACTCTGACCTGATGGTTCCTTTTTCTACGTGATTCTACCTGTTGGCCATCTGTAGAAAAATACTATAACACCCAGTTTGCCTACTTTAAAACCCAGCACAAAAATTTACATTTTAATCTAAATGAAACGAGAAACACCCCTTACATGTCTAAATACCATTTAAAAAACATCAATTATAATTCCAAGACAAACTGGAACATGGTCACAATCCGGACCATAGACTTAAATTGACATTCCATCTCTTTATCTGTATTATTCTGGCGACTGTAAGAGAATGGCCAGTGCTCACACAGATAAATAGAGAAGGCACCTCTACATAGCTCTTATTAAAACAGCTATTTGTGCAATATATGGATACAGATGAGTACATGAAATGCAAATTTGGTAAAATAATATTATTTATTATGATTTACACATGTAAAATAGTAGCTGTGAAAGGTATTTCCAAAATGTTTTACAGGTAGGAGGTGAAGACGTATTACTTAGACAGAATCACTTTTTTATTATTTATTAATTTTAAAGTTTCTTACAATTTGTCTTTGACTTTGTGAAGGAGATATTGTTTATGTAGATGGTAGGAAGAATATGTAAAAATTATGTAAGGTGTATATGTCAACTCATAACACATTATAGATGGCGCTCTCTACCCTTCATTGACATGCAAGGCACTTGAAGCAGATTGGTTTTCAGTCCGTTTTGAAAGCATGCTATGGCCTCTAGGTTTGACAGGTGCATCAAACTTTGCTCCACATCAGACACTAGCAGAATAGCACCCTGTATTCCACTGCTGGTTTGCTTCTAAAGCTAAGCAGGTTTGGGCCTGGTTAGTCCCTGGATGGGAGACCAATTCTGCTGGAATTGATCTGTCTTTCGGATGGGATGGTATATGGTGTCCTGACTCTGTGGTCACTAATGATCCCATGGCACTATTTGTAAGAGGAGGGGTGTTAACCCCGGTGTCATGGCCAAGTTCTCAACCAAGCCATATTTCAATCATGGCTGCTTAATATTCCCCCACATTCCTAATTGGCATATAACTATTCACCTCTCCACCTGATAGCTAATGTGTGGTGAGCGTTCTGGCGCAAAATGGCTGCCGTGCATCCCCAAAGTGAATGAGATTCTGTGTGTGTGAGAGTGTATGGAAGTAGGTGTGTGCGTTGTCTATGTGTGTGACTGTGTATGGAAGTGGGTGCTAGACATTGGTGGTACTATGTTAAGTTATTAGGGTCATTGAAAAGTGCTATATAAAATGAATTATTATTATTAATTAAATGTCTATCTCATCTATAATATGCATTATTATCTGCCACTTACCCCTCTAATGAGTCTTTGAAGAATTGAAGAACTGACAAATGAAATCGAACTAACCAATGAAATCGAACTAGCCAATGAAATCGAACTAGCCAATGAAATCGAACTAGCCAATGAAATCGAATTAGCCAATGAAATCAAACTAGCCATTTAAATCGAACTAGCCATATAAATTGAACCAGTCAGTCGCTGCATTGCAGGACAAGGCAAGCTACTTCATGATAGTCAATGGTTCGACTGGGTTCTCCGACTTTCTCTGTGACTCCTTGTGTGCAGATCGGGCTCCTGTAAATTCAATAGTGGAAGTAAAGTTGATGAAACTAAAGTAATCATCCTAGTGCATGAGCTGAATTGAAATGGCCATTGAAATTGAACTGGCCACTTCTATTGAAACAAACATAGAAATGAACTGGCCATTGAAATTTAACTGGACATTGAAATTCCAATTTACTCCAAGTATTAACGTTAATGTAGCAGACACAAACAATTTAGTTTTCTATAAACATAATTGTTAAAATGTTCAATACACAAAATGTGTGTATGTCTTACTGATCAGTGAAAGTAATATTTTTATATTTAACAAAAAAGAAACCGAGCGCAGCACTCAATTTATTAGGTCTTGGGAGATGGGGATGGATTGGTCGAGTATAGCCCCAGTAGAGGGAACGTGAAGCTGGTCCTTATTCATTAAATGTTTGACTCGAAGACAGGTACACCATGTCCATGTACAATCAGGTAAACTTTATTAAACAAACTTGTAAATGTATTGTATATGTTAACTAAATATCAGTCACTTTATGTCAAAGTTTTAAGCTATTAAATGGTTCATAGTTTTTTTTATGTCAAAATATGCAAGTTTAGCAGATGTAGTTAGCTACAGTCATGCTAAAGAACGTTAGCCATATAGTGTTATTGGGTGGTGAAAGAATGCTGTGTTCAAATACGTGAGAGGGCACCAAAAGTATCAAACTTTAAAAGGCGAATTAATTTAAAGAGTCCATATTTTGTGATTAATGCAGTGGTTTTTAACCCTTAAAGGTCTAAATGGTCTTAGGTCCGCTTGGCACACAGTTGACTTTTTGGCCTCTAGAAAGGTCATACTTTGACCTACAGTGAAGTGCCTTATGGTTTTGGATTCAGAAGACCCATGGCTACAACATGGATGAATGAAATCCAACATCCTGGTTCATTGAATTTTATGTTTTATTCAATATTTATCCCAAAAATCTAAAGAACGTATGTATTATTTGTTGTTTTTTACATGTAAAAGCATGTTATCTATAGTGCATAAGGCATTTTATTGCTTATTGTCAAGCCCCCAGGGGTCCTGGACCAGTGTACAATGTTTGGGGGCCATACAATCAAGTCAACATCAAAATGCTACACTCATTTCTAACTAGATTTCTATACGTTTTTAAAACCCAGCTAAATTCCAACTCCAAAAATGGTTGTTTTATGCAGGATTATGTCCTATGTTATTGAAAAATGTGTTATTTTGTCATTTTCACTTCCTACTTCCTGTCTGTGATATTTTTAGTCAAAAAGAAAGACCATCGTCGGCTTTGAGGCGCAATATCTAGTAACTCACAGAGATGAGCCACCACTCATTATTTGCATCTAATTCTCCCCTTTCCAACGGTACCAAGCTTTAGTTGCATGTACGGTTCGTGAGATAATCGCGTTTGACGCTCTAGAGCGTCATTCTACCTATGAGTATAATGGCCTTCCAACCTGAAACCTAATTTCCATTTTGCTACAATATGATAATTTTGCTATGGCTACCCAAACATCTGAAATATATGGGGACAACATTTTTTTATAAAGAGTAATATGGCTTTTGGCCCAAGCTTATGGCTTTATTAATGTTTTTAAATTTTCAATTAACAAGTTGATTCCATTGGAAATTTTGTTAAACCTTTCAAACAAAGTACCACCTTTGATCAAGCTAACCTATCAAAGTACTACTTACAATCCACCAGCTCAGAGGAACTACTGAAAACATCAATAACCATTGTATGACTATGCATGTGGCCATGTATTAAGTATGTTAGGCTTAATTTACGAATTTCAGTTGCAAACACAACCCTTTGTGCACAATAAATAATCAATTACTGTATTAAACTGTTTAAGAAATCTCAGGAGCACTATGAGCAGCCTATTCTTGCCCTGCATTGCCACTGTAAATACATGGGTGAAGCTTTACTGTGCAGCCACGTTTGAATAACTTTACAATACAATATATCAAACGCTTTTATTTTTTCTAGTCAAATGGTGTGCTCTAACTACTACCAGTGGTACATGTACCACAGTTTGAGAATCACTGGTCTAATGTGTGTAAATGTAAAACTATTTTGTTCAAATTTTATTTGGACCACGAGATGACTGAATGTATGGAATTGAAGCAGTTAGAGATAAGGCTGACCCCATTTAGTCGACTAGTCGATTGTTTGATCGATAGGCTTTGGGTCGGCTAAGATTTCTTTTAGTCAAGCAGCTGTATGGCTGTGTGAGAGCTGATTTTCGCCTGTGTCACTTAACTAAACCATTGCTGAAAAAAATGTGCTACAGAATATTGTGTTATGTAAGACAAATATTGCAACAAAGGATATTTTCCCAAATTATATTGACTAAGGTATATAGCATATAACCCTTTCATTTATCAGAGTATTTTTTTGCATACTGCTCATGTTAGGCATTTGTATCAGTTGTTATCTCTATAAGCTATCCTGAACTTTAAATTACTGTTGGTGTTAGAAATTTAGAAAAAATGCCAAATAAATCTGTAGTAAGGAAGCATTTCATCAAAGTACCGGGTGACACAAAACGTATTGAAGACCAGAGATGGGTAAGTTACTTTTTAAAAGTTACTTTTACATTTGTTAATGTTGATTACTGTAATCCAACTACTTTTACAATTGTAAAAGTAACTTTAAAAAAGCAACTTACCCAACTCTGTTGAACGCAAACTCTGCCAACAACAGTTTTCATACCATATAATTCAATGTAAATGTAGCCTACCACTTGAAAACAGTATGTTTAGCTTATGTTGGTGCATGCTGCTTTAAATATTCTACTTTTTAACATCTTTACGAAACGAAAGGTTTAGGCTACTGTGTTGGCTTTGGGTGTGGTACTGTAATTTTAAATGATCTAATCTGTCACATCTGCCCAGAGTGGGCAGGTGGGGCCATGAACTGAGAAATAGACTCAAGTGTATGGTATGCAGTTATGATCTATTTAGTACAATTATGTTTATAGTGTATTGTATTATGGCCAGTACATTGTACTGTTGATGTATATTTATGTTTCTGGTACAAGGTACTGAAGTGTTTTGTTGATTTGTCATTATGCTATATATGTATATATATGTGTATATGTGTATAAATATATGTGTATGTGTATGTGTATGTGTATGTGTATGTGTATGTGTATGTGTATGTGTATGTGTATGTGTATGTGTATGTGTATGTGTATGTGTATGTGTATGTGTAAGTGTATATGTATATGTATATGTATATATATATGTGAGTGTAAAACCAGAGCCAAATTGCTGGTTCATTCTCTACATTTAAGTTTACAATAGGATGAATCTAGGTTAAAGTTATCACATCGAATGACATTCTTTTGTCTGCCATGTATGATAAAGGCACATGCGGCGCATTTTCCCACTGTGAATTAGTGATGGGCGATTCATGAACGATTTGTTCTTGAATCTTTTAAAAGACCGGTAAGTAGGATTCATACTGGATCATTCATTTTGGTCTTTTTTGTGCAGGCGCATTAATTCTATGATCCAGTATACTACCAAGGGGGTAGGCGAGCATCTGGAAAGCGTGCCTCTTATGAGGAGATTCTGAGGCTAACAAGGCATCACATTCTGTTAGCATTCCAAAGACTCCCATTCATTTTGGCATCACTTTGACAGTGAATAAATTGACATCTAAGGCATTTAAAGACTCTATATGTCCATTGTTTATTCCTAAAGAAACACAACAATGTATAAAAGGCTCCATTACTTTGTATCTCATGTTATGGCCCCGTAGCAGCTGCTTTTGTAAAAGTAGACAAAAAATTGTCATAACCACATGACTTTATGTTGCACAGTAGAGAAATTACTGTATTGTCCAGGAGAAGCTCGCAGCCAATTGGGGGGAAGTCGAGGCATGCAGTCAAGGAAGAAGCCCATAGAGAGTCCATGAAAAACATTGGAACAAAAATATTCAAAAAGTTGCTCCTGCTCCTATGCTGGTGGACAACTCCTACTCACGCTCTCCGTCTCTGCAAGAGGCAAGATTCAGAATGATTCAAATTTTTCTTGGCACAGCTACCAGAAGACTTATAACTTTCAGACATGTTGCTCATGTCACATCTACGTCATCAAGCTCAGTTTGAGGCTGCACAGTACGCTGAGCCACCACCAGAAAAGTCCTTCTAATTGACTTCACTGGTATCCGTCGAAGTCTATGACAAATTATCAACTTTTACAATGTAGCTTATATATTAGTCATTAAATAATAAAATACTCACATTATTTTCTAGACCAAATAAAAATTCTTGTAATCATACATATTTTTCATTAAAAAAATAATATTAATACTATTTATTTTCCACCCTGTTAGTTTATAGTTTTTCAGCTTTAAGAAATCAGCCTCCATTTCCCATGACATAATATTAATGAAATGACATAATTTCCTGTGGCGGGAATTCAACTGAATCAACTGAAGTAAGTATGAACTGCCAGTTTGATCTATTTGCTGAGGTTTTGTATTGTCAACCTGTTTGTCACAACCTTAAAAGTTCCACCCTGTTAGGCTACTTTAATAAGAACATATATAATATAATATCGAAAATTATTTTATATTAGAAGTAAATGCTGATCAGATCTAGGGTCTCATGCTAGCGAGATCATGATAACTCACAGAGCTATGGCTAAAATTTTAAAAAGAATTACACCATGTTAGGTGGAACTTGTACCTAACAGGGTGGAAATATTGATAGAAAATGTAGTAAACAAATGGTTTTTAATAAGAAACATTATTTTTGATGTTACATGCTTGCAACTGTTAATTATGTATGCAATTTAATACACAGTGCCATGCATGTTTGAAATAGTGTAGCATTTTAACTTATTTTGTCTATTTTCTGGCCTGTAAAGGATATGCAACCAAAAACTAAAGATGACTACTTTTAAATTCTGTTAATGTATCACTATATTTCTAGGAGTCGTGAATTAAGCGAACTATGTAAAAAAGTGTTATCATTTCTAAACGGTGAATCCAATACTTCTGTAGTTAAACCGCAAACAAATTGGTGGATTTCAAATCTTACTGTACCTTTTGAAGCACACAATCTAAAAACAAAAAATTATTCACTGTACATTTATGTTATATAAATATAAATATATTTAGAATAGCCACATTTTTTGGTATTTCTTTTTGTGTTCAATTTACAAATGTTATAAATTAAAGGTAATAAAATGGTAAAAATATTTTAGGAAATGGCTCCAGCTCTAAGCGCTGCAGAAATGCAGAGGCGTTACAGAGAGAGTAAAAATGCTGACCCAGACAAGAGAGCGGTATACCTCCAGAATTTATTTAGTTGCAGAGATGGAAGGGATTAATTAATCATATGTAATAATTTGCTGAATTCTGTTTTTATTTGCCTTTTTTTAATTAGAGACAATAAACTATTGGTTCACACTTAACAAAACACAATGAACATGTATACAAAATGTTTTGGAAATTATTTTTAGTCAATAAACAAATGTACTAGAACAAGGGACATACACTCACCTAAAGGATTATTAGGAACCCCAAACTAATACTTTATTTGACCCCCTTTCGCCTATAGAACTGCCTTCATTCTACGTGGCATTCATTCAACAAGGTGCTGAAAGCAGTCTTTAGAAATGTTGGCCCATATTGATAGGATAGCATCTTGCAGTTGATGGAGATTTGTGGGATGCACATCCAGGGCACGAAGCTCCCGTTCCACCACATCCCAAAGATGCTCTATTGGGTTGAGATCTGGTGACTGTGGGGGCCATTTGAGTACAGTGAACTCATTGTCATGTTCAAGAAACCAACTTGAAATGATTTGGGCTTTGTTACATGGTGCATTATCCTGCTGGAAGTAGCCGTGAGAGGATGGGTACATGGTGGCCATAAAGGGATGGACATGGTCAGAAACAATGCTCAGGTAAGCATTTAAACAATGCCCAATTGGCACTAAGTCGCCTAAAGTGTGCCAAGAAAACATCCCCCAAACCATTACACCACCACCACCAGCCTGCACAGTGGTAACAAGGCATGATGGAACCATGTTCTCATTCTGTTTACGCCAAATTCTGACTCCACCATCTGAATGTCTCAACAGAAATCGAGATTTATCAGACCAGGCAACATATTTCCAGTCTTCAACTGTTCAATTTTGGTGAGCACTTGCAAATTGTAGCCTTTTTTTCCTATTTGAAGTGGAGATGAGTGGTACCCGGTGGGGTCTTCTGCTGTTGTAGCCCATCCGCCTCAAGGTTGTGCGTGTTGTGGCTTCACAAATGGTTTGCTGCATACCTCAGTTGTAACGAGTGTTTATTTCAGTCAAAGTTGCCCTTCTATCAGCTTGAAGCAGTCGGCCCATTCTCCTCTGACCTCTAGCATCAAAATGCCATTTTCGCCATGTGCGTGAAAATCCCAGTAACTGAGCAGATTGTGAAATACTCAGACTGGCCCGTCTGGCACCAACAACCATGCCATGCTCAAAATCGCTTAAATCACCTTTCTTTCCCATTCTGACATTCAGTTTGGAGTTCAGGAGATTGTCTTGACCAGGACCACACCCCTGAATGCATTGAAGCAACTGCCATGTGATTGGTTGAGTAGATCATTGCATTAGGGGAAATTGAACGGGTGTTCCTAATAATCCTTTAGATGAGTGTATAATCCACCAGAAAAAATAATCATTGTGATATATTTAAATATTTTACACTTTGTATGATCCAATATTTGGTTAATTAATTTTGATCTTTCCTTCTTTTTGTGAAGGCTTATTATTTCTACGATCCAGTACCTACGGTACGGATCATTATACTGGTTATTTTCGTTCATTTCAAACTGCGCATGCGCAAATGAACGATACGAACCAAATGATTTGTTCATTTAAATGAACGAGATCCAAAGATATGACTCAGTAAAAAGAATGGAACTTCCTATCACTACTGTGAATCACGCTGTCTGGTTCTGAAAAAGGCTCCAGCACACGCCATTTAATTGACTTGCTCTGCTTATTTGCATGTTAAACAACATTTTTTATTTGTAGTACATGGATATTACTTATCACAGTTACATACAACCAGGCAGTTGTAATTATATTGGCATCAGCTAAAACAGGTGATGCATGAGGCTTCATATTAGGAATCATTTTATAGCAGCTGAATCTTGAAAGGCCAGTAGCTACTGTACTGTACATTGAGTTGGATTGAATTTGTTTTTTCTTGTTAATTGCCCTTTTTACTTATGTATTTAATTCTGATTCTTTATTCCAAAGTGTCAAACAAAATGGTTTCATTAAAAACATTCACTGTGACATTAATAAAGAAAAATGTTTAAATATTTTGATTAGTCGTAATTGTAAAAGAGATCAGTCAAGTCTTAGTTGGGGACAGCCCTAGTTAGAGAATAGTATTGGTATGTGTACAGTGCATCCGGAATGTATTCAAAATGCTTCAGTTTTTCCAAATTTTGTTATGTTACACCCTTATTCAATTTAAATGGATTAAATTCATTATTTCCCTAAAAATTCTACAAAAATACCCCATAATGACAATGTGAAAGAAGTGTGTTTGAAATTTCTTTAAAAAAAATGTTTTAAAGCAAATGCCATGACACTCAAAATTTTGATCAGGTGCATTCTGTTTTCACTGATCATCCTTAAAATGTTTCCACAACCTAATTGGAGTCCACCTGTGATAAATTTAGTTGATTGGACATGATTTGGAAAGCCACACAGCTTCTATTTAAGGTCCCACAGTTAACAGTGCATGTCAGAGCCCAAACCAAGCCATGAAGTCCAAGGAATTGTCTGGATTGTATCGAGGCACAGATCTGGGAAAGGGTGTGCAAAAATATCTGCAACATTGAAGGTCTCAATGAGCATAGTGGCCTCCATTATCTGTAAATGGAAGATTGGAACCACCAGGTCTCTTCGTAGAGCTGGCTGCCTGGACAAACTGAGTGATCGGGGGAGAAGGGCCTTAGTCAGATAGGCGACTAAGAACCTGATGATCACCCTGACAGAGCTCTGACAGGCACTGCTCATCACCTAGCCAATACCATCTCTACAGTAAAGCGTGGTGGCAGCATCATGCTGTGGGCATGTTTTTCAGCAGCTGGAACTGGGAGACTAGTCAGGATCGAGGGAAAGTTGAATGCAGCAATATACAGACACATCCTTGCTGAAAACCTGTTTCAGAGCGCTCTGGACCTCAGATTGGGGTGAAGGTTTATCTTCCAACAGGACAACAACCCTAAGTCACAGTCAAAAGCCAGACTTGAACTCGATTGAACATCTCTGGAGAGATCTGAAAATGTCTGTGCACCGACGCTCCCCATCCAACCTGATAGAGCTTGAGAGGTCCTGCAAAGAAGAATGGGAAACTGCCCAAAAATAAGTGTGCCAAGCTTGTAGCGTCATACTCAGAAAGACTGCAGGCTGTAATTGCTGCCAACGGTGCTTCAATAAAGTATTGAGCAGAGAGCTGTGAACTCTAATGCACATGTGTTTTTTGTTTTTTATTTTTAAAAAGTACTGTGTCGCTCATTGTTTGTATTGTTCGTCCATGTGTGTTGTATATGTTAAAAGAGATATGGTTTTGCCCCTTGAGGCAGTTTTTTATCAGTCTATTTTCATCATTAAACAACCATTTACATTGAAAGTCTCCATTAATTTTAGCACCTTGGATAGCATATCACACTGTGTACTAGTCAACAATATCAAAATTTTGTAATATTAATATTCTAAGCAGGGTTCAAAATGACTTTGGTCCCCTCAAATTTCATGATTTTATTCAATAGTAAAATACATTTGTCTAGGACCCTCAAACTACACTACAAAAAGCCTAATTATCTTGTATTCATTATTTGAATTTTTTTAATGTATGTTAAGAATTATTTACTTATTATGTTACTCTATTTACCTTGTTTTTGTTTAATTTTATGGAATCTTATAAAGATCAATTATCTCAGTGCACTGGCAGATACTTTTTGCTTATTTGAAGCATATTCCATCTTCATTTAGGTACATATTGTCTTGTTTTTGGAGGTGTATTTTTGCAGTGTAGCAAGTATGACTTACAGCAGTGGGTGCAGTCATTTGTCAATCAAGCGTTTTTCTGTGTGAGCTACAGGGAACTGCCTTTGCAGCCAGGCAAAACTGTATATTGATTTAATACTGGAAATGTGACTTACAATACCTTCTCAATGGAAGTAACATGCACAAACAGGATTATAACAAATCCCTATATCCAGAAAATGTCAACCAAAATACACTGCATTCCGAATTACTATGCAAATTGGAATTAAGTGTCATAAACATTAAATATTTTGTTTTTCAATCAAACTGATGTGTATTGTGTCCCAGGACTCTTTGGAAATCAATGTCAGACACCTGTGATAATTTGTTTGCCAGGTGAGCCCAATTAAAGGAAAACTACTTAAGAAGGATGTTCCACAATATTAAGCAGGCCATAGGTTTCAAGCAATATGGGAAAGAAAAAGGAAAAGCGCGGAAAAGCGTCTGCTGCGGAAAAGCGTCTGCTGCGGAAAAGCGTCAAATAGTGCAATGCCTTGGACAAGGTATGAAAAAAATTAGATATTTTACGAAAACTTAAACATGATCATTGTACTGTGAAGAGATTTGTGGCTGATTCAGAGCACAGACAGGTTTGTGCAGATAAAGGGTTAATGAAGAAGGTAACTGCCAGACAAATTCATTGAATGAAGAGAGCAGCTGCTAAAATGCCATTACAAAGCAGCAAACAGTTATTTGAAGCTGCTTGAGGCTTGCAGTTCTGCATAAAGGTACTATTCGGTTTATGCACTCGGTTTACATACTAGCTTTTTTATTTCAGTAAATATGACCTCCTAATGTTGCAAATTCAACAAATGACCATTTTCAGTTCATTACAACCTATAAAATGTTTTAAAACTGTTGTGCATAATAATTTGGAACAGTGCATTTTGAGGTTTCTTTTCCTTTGAAATACTGTTTTCATTGGGTGGTTTGCATAATTATTGTTATTGCATAATTATTGCATAATTATTGCATAATAATTTGAAATGCGGTCTATACCGTATCACTTCTTTTTTTGGTGTCCCTTCTTCAATGATCAGTTTGTTCAAGCCCATAATCTACATACAATGAACATTATTTATTATGTGGTGTTAAAGGACACAGTGCCATACTGTATCAAACATATATCCTGGGACCATAGTGATAAATGCCAGTTGTTTTTTTTCAGTTCTCTCTCACTTTTCTATGTAAAATCAATTGTAAACTGACCTACAGTCTATCTATTTTTTGTTTAGTATCTGAGAAAGGGGCTGGGAAAATAAGAGTTGACCTTCATCCAGCTCCTTTCTGATCATGGATAATGTTATGATTATTTTTATTAATTTTCTGTGTCCATGAATGGAATAAAATATTATGAAACGAAATGTAGTCTAAATCTAAAGACTGTGTGAGATCTGTGTACTAGACTCAGCAGACCGTCCCTTTATAAGGCTTTTGTTCACAAAGTAACAAAGTACACTACATGTTTTCAAGAATAATCCTAGCATTTATTCATAACTCTAATTTATACAGCGCACAATACAAAATGCATGTAACATATATTTCTGTTTACAATGTAAATATTTTGCCATTAATATACATTTTCTGTATTACTCAATACTTTAGTATATAATTTAAAGTACCGGTAGTAAGTCATATTTAGACAACACATTGTGTAAGTACCATACAAAATGAAAACAAAACGTAATCTTTAATGTTGTGAATGATGTAGAAGGTTCAGTAAGTACTGTAACACACATTTGGCTGAGTAGTAAAGACTACAGCATTTTTAAAGAGGAACCATGAATTGTTTGAAGTGTTCATAGGAAGATGTATTAGTTTGTAACACACTTCAAATGTGTACTCAAAGAAACAGGAAATATCAACTCTTGAAAATATACCATAGCATAAAGCATGACTGTTATCCTCCATTTGGTGAGATCAAACATCCCTCAATTCTCATGCATAAATATTTTCCTAAACATTTTTTGCATTAGTGTGTGTTTTACAATGGTTTGAATTAATTCAACTGTCCTGGCAAAACCTTGGTTATTTAGCAGACTGTGTGTGAGTTGGGACATGTAGCTAATAATAGCTCTGCACTAGTCCTGTGTTGGCATTCAGTCTAACTTCAAGAGGTGTTTTTGAAGTTCAAGTTATGTATACTGCCCTACAAAGTAACTACTAAAAGAGTGAAACTTAGAAAACCCTACCATAACTTAGGTCAAATCAGCAGTCATGGATTTTGTGCATAACAACTACATCATGAATACAATGTCATATACTTTTAACCCATTTGGCTGGCCAGTTAAAATAATTTTAAAGCCATTTTTTAAGTGTCACTTTTTTGCTTAGTTACTGCGGTTAGCCTTTGTAGGGCAGAATAGTACTGTACATGTAGTTGAATTAAAGCGTTTTACAAATACCCAGCACTCCTCGTTCTCCCTGAAGTGTGAGACACCACAGCTGGAAACTGTAATCACTCCCTCCCCTGTTTTACTGTCCAGGAGTGGAACCCGGGATGCAAACTACAACGTTACAGACAGACACACCCACCGGTCAAGACGCCAAGGTAACAGTGGAGCACAATGGAATGACTGAGCGCCACAAGTAACCAGATTCTCTAACTTTTATGGTTACGTCATAACTCATTCAAAATACTTCTCCTTTACCAACCCAGAAAACAGGCTGCTACACTCCTCACCTTAGCCACCGTTACTGACCATGCTAGTGAAAGAGCTACTGTCCTTCTGGAGGTCCAGGCCCATACTGACTAACATCTGGAGCAGGGTACGCTCCTGCTGGGTGGCCTGGTCAATGAGAGCAGGGCAGGTGGGGTTACATTGGGGCCAGTGGCATGTGTCGATCAGGTGGAAGGGACAGCCCTTCAGCGCCGTTTTGCTGTTGCGGTTCGCCTCTTGGAAACTTTTATCCCAGCACTGCAGGGCGCGAGGGAGGGAGGTGCCTTTGACTTGGAAAGTCATCCAGTTACTGAGTGGCAGAGGAAGTAAGAGTGAGAGAGATGGTGGGAAAAAGAGAGGGAATACAGGAAGGAATGAGGAAGAGATGGGGTGGCAGCAAGTGTCGAAAAGAGAAGAGAGAGTGCACTGCAAATGATTTGGTTCTTACCAAGATAAAAAAATTCTATTTAGAAATGCTGGATAATTTATCTTGTTTTAACAGTGAATTTCTTATTATAAGTGTTCAACTTTACACTATAATCTTATTTCTACATTCAACAAATTTAATTCAAGAAATCTTGTCAAGTGAAATTATCTGCCAACGCAGCAAGATAATTTAACTTGTTTTGAGTACCTTTTCTCTCAGATTTAGTGTTTGTAGACACCCTTTTTTTGCAGTGTGCTTTGTGCTACTCGTGCTTAAGCCGTATGTCTTCCCAGGGGTTTTAGCAATTTGGCAAGACGTGTGTGTTATTCAGTTCCCCAGCTGCCCCCCCTGTGTGTTTGACACAATTCCCAAAACCCTCATCAACGTTGCACTGCATTGGATTACATAGCTGTGAGTGTACAATCCCGTCACCTCACGCTGGAGTCATTAGAAAGCCAGCTCCTCCTACTACAACCATAGGCCAATCAAGCCTCCCATGCCCACCCCTGCCCTTTACTATCACCTAGGCTCCGCCTCCTGCCCTGACAGTGACCTGCAGTCCAGCTGGAGAGGTGTGTTTTTTACCAGTGTCTGGTTTTATGAGTTATATGTGTGTGTGTCTGGTGTTTGCGCTTGCAGATTTTAGGTTAGTGTATGTACCAGAGCTGTCTTTACGTCTCTTCATGCAAGTCTAAGTAAAGTCTCAAGTCACTGCATGCAAGTCTAAGTAAAGTCTCAAGTGTTAGGTTATCCATGAGCTCTTTATGTTCTTAAAAAACAATGTGCATTCTACCTTTTGTTTTTACATTCACAGGGTTGCCAACTTTCACGCATCTGGCGTGACTCTCATGCTTTCAGCATAAAAAATTATGTTTTCATTCAAATTTTTTTTTTTTTGCATAAATCTGGTTTTATACTAAGTAAGCAAGAATTACATTTTTTAAATTAGGGTTAGGTTTACCAAAAATTTGTCTCACGCCAGCCAAAGTCCCAAAGTTGGCAACCCTGCATTCAGTTAAAATTCAAACGGTAGATGGCTATCAATGTTTCTGAAACATTGATAGCCATCTACCGTTTGAATTGATGTTTCATCAATGTTTCATCTGCAGTAATTTGGCTAGTTAGCTAACACAACCTTATTGTACTACTTAATATGCTACGTTAGCTAGATAATGTAACGTTGTTTTATTTACCAGCTGACTAAGTCTGACTAACCTCTTTCGGTGTTGAAGCGGCGCAATAGGTTTGATGTTGTGATAGCTACATCTGTACCCCGTTCAATTTTAAAATCTTCGTAACCAAATGCTATTACAAAGGAACAGATGCACTTCCAGTTGCCATTTTAGCTTTTGAGTTCTCTGAGGAGAACTGTCACTAACATTATCTAGGTGACTTTAATTGCTTCAGCTGCCAAAGCCTGACCAGAACAGGGCGTGAAGGCAGGTTTTTTTCATTTAGTTTTAGCGATTCTATATTTATTGTCCAAGGCACAAGTCCAATGACTACAAGTCCAAGTCAAGTCTCAAGTGTTTTGCACAGATTGCAAGTCAAGTCACAAGTCAATACATGCACACTTAAAAGCAGTGTTGGGTAAAGTTACTTTTACAATTACTTTTGAGTTACTTGTTGAGTTCACAAGTTTTGGGAAGTCCGTAATTAAGACAATTATGATGATCAATCATCAGACAATTATGAATGAACAGGTAAATGGAGTTCATATCTTAACACTGACCTATAAAACAAATAGAAAGAGTAAAGAAAATATCAATCATGGTCACCAGTAAGATTTGAACTCCATTTACCTGATAATTTTGTCTCAATTAGAGACTTCCCAAAACTTTTTAACTCAACAAGTAACTCAAAAGTTATTGTAAAAGTAACCTAACCCAACACTGCTTAAGTGTGACTTGAGTCCTCAACTCTGGTATGTACACTTTTAAGTGTGTATGTATTGCTTGCTTACAAGGGGGGGGGGGTTTGTGCATGTTTTGTGAATATGTGTGCGGGCATGCATGCGTGAGTTAATGTAGGGAGTCGGATTAGTGAAAGTGTGAAGCGGCATTCAGAATGTGGTTTGATGAACAAGCTCCACGGAAAGGGCAGTTTGAGCTCACTATGCAGAGTGGGGAGGTTTACGTGCTCCTCTGGGCCCCTGGGAGTCAGATGTCCTTACCTCTTAGTTATCAATGTGTGGGACAAGCAAGAGGGGGCGAACACAGCCCTGCAACACACACCACAGCATAGCTTCACAACACAGGAACTTGTAGGACGTTGATGTTGATTTGCTCTCCTGATCCTTCATGTCAGTTGATAAATATTATACAGTATATTACATGACATAATGACACTCGGGTTTGGTACAGTTTTAGGTTATAGGTCACGGATAAAGATCAACATTCTTAACTGCTTTCCTAAAACTCTAAACTGCATATCCACCGTCTCTAGTGCCGCTACAGGATCCTTACGTGACATCTTTGAGTGAGTTCTGCAGCTCTTTTCCTAGGTTCTGCATGTATGTCCACTGCTGTTCTGACAGGGTCTGACCCCCAAGGTAGATGTTCTCCATCTTCAGCTGCTCCTCATCAAACAGCCACTGCACCACAAACACAGGAGCTAGGACACACACATACACATAGCAGGGAGACCGTATGAGATCATGGATAGGGTGTTGCTCTGACTTGTAAATTCTTTATGGAGTAACATGAGGGAAGTAGGGTTTATTAGAATCCTGAAAGGTAACATGATGGACATCACGTTTACAAGCATTTTGATTAATGTCCCTTCAACTGGTTAAAAGGAACCCATGATGGCATGTAAGAGGCACTTACATGTCAAGGATGAGTAGATTTTGTGGCCGAAAAAGCACTGCCACTCTTCTCCCTTCTTATATAGCAGCCGACAATTGTCTGGGACTACCCCGTTCCATAGCCTGGGGTTTGGGGTGGACATTACATAAACATTAACCGTAAAAATAAGAAGTCAAATGAACTGCAAGATGCTTTTTAAACAACCTATATATTCAGCGTCTGTCACTCCAAGGTCATACAGTATGGACGTTAAAAGTCTCTGTAGATTCTAATGAGATGATGCAAACGGAGAGCTCTTTACTTCAGTCCATTCTTGATGGAGTCTACAGGAGAGCAGGACACATTATCGGGGCAGTCGGGAACCCTCGGCTGTTTACCCTCCAGAAACCAGCCTGAGTCCACCAGTCCTCGGACCTGAGCTTCAGCCCCTAGCTGCTCCAGCTGACTGGACACCTTTTCAATGTTCAGTAGCACTCCAGTCCCTCCGGCACTGCAAGGGAGCAAAGAAACCATGCTTTGTCTTTGAGCATCCCCGTCAATGGCTCACCTCCTGGAGTCAAAATGTCCAACATGCCAACTAGACACAATAATGAATTAGCTATGCTGTATGATCTTCTTGATCTTTGAGTTATTGCCCTCAGGTTGTTTCAGTAAATATGTTTCTAACCTGGAAAGAATCTCGAAACCGTGAAAGGAGTTATGAGAGCAGCCACTAATAGACATTAAATCATTGTCCCACTACTTTATGGTAGACAACAGGATTTCCTGAAATAGACCCACTCTGTCAGGGATACTGTGACTGTGAGAGAACATTGAGATGGGCAGGGGAGCGAGATAGCGGTAGACAAGATGCTGGACAGGGACCCTATCAAAAGCAGTAGAGGGAGGGACTCAATGGCATAGGAGCTAACATCTAACATTATTTCCCCCAAGTTTAGAGGCAGATAACGTGGTCCAACTTAATAATAAGAAAAATTTATTATGTGCCTCGCCCCCATATAAACGCTTACCTACGCCCTTGTCGGGACTCACCTGGTACCTGCCAACAGAACAACCTTGGCCTGCTTGATGCCTTTGGGCACGAGATCTTTGACAACTTCACGGATGATCAGTGAACCCATGAAGGTGTACTCATCTGGAAGACAATTCAACAAAACAAACAGCATATGTCATCCGAAGGTTCTAAGGGAGATGTAGGGGCTGCGGGTGATAGGACCTACCTTTGTTCTTCTCCTTCCCTTGGCCTTTCTTATCTTTGGTGGCAGTGGGCCCGGTGCCACTCCACACATCGCTGGAACAGTATGGGATGAATCTGCAGAACAGGAGATTCGAAGCTGGTTGAGAGCCAGAATCAGCCAGACACGCAGAGGCACATATTGATGTCCGTCCGTATGTAAGATGATTAACGGGACTTTCATCAGGAGCTTCACCCTCATCATGAAGCAACATGTCATGTTTGATATTTATCATCTCAGCTTGCAGTTGGCTTCTTCAATCACACATGTTCTGAGACCTTAACTTCTGGCACGTACCATCTTTGGCGAATATTCAAACTCGAACTTGCCTATTACAGCACTACAGTGTGTATAGTTATTTGTCTTCCTTTTCCTTCTACCACTGACTCTCCGCCAAACTTTGAGTTGTGTGGTCTTCCCACATAGCAGTTGTAAATAGTTGCAAATCACTCCAGATAAGAGCAGATATTAAACAAATAAAATGTACCATGTGAGCTTATGTGCACTGACACACATTATACAACAGTGGACAAGTACGTTGGTATACTCACACAATATTGGCATTATACCAGTGAGGGTTTTCTTCCACCTGGGCTGACAATATCCCACTTCCTGTAATATGTCATATGAGAATCAACAACCCATCAGGTATATTGGGAATGGGACCAAAATGGATGCCCGTTTAAGAAGTGCATGATGGATGTTCTAGAACGGGGAGCCATACCTTTGCGTGTTTGTGGCCATTGCGATGAGCTCATGAGTCGTGGGATATTTTTATACCTGGTACTGCAGGAGTCTTTGTTGTAGCAGCACCAACCACCTAAAAATAAGACCCTAATATTAGCATCTCACATCCGGTTTCAGCGGTCCAGAAAGGGAGACACACTTGTTAGCACATTTGGGAGGCCGGAGAGAAATGGGTCCGGGAGAGAGGGGGCTAAATGAGGCATCCACCTGCAGCACCTGCTAGCATCTGGCGAGGCTGTCTTAATAGGGATATTACTGGTTCATTTTATGTAACTGTCTACCTCAATAGGGTCTAGTTATAATCACAACCAGGAATGATGCTTGGAAAGTAAAAATATTCAGCTAATTTAAAGAAAAACCAACTGCTGCGAAATTACAAACAGCATTTGCGACCTAATTCAATATTGTAAATTTGTGTGCCACTTACTTCTTCTGGACCTGTATTCAACAGGATAGTAACTATGACACTGTATGATGGATTTGTTTTGACATTTCAAACTGGTTGTTCTCAGAGGATGTGACACATCCGAATCTACCTCTCAGAATACATTTGTGATGTGGCATCCTAAGTCAAGTACTATCCTTGTGATGATAAATGCCAGAGGGGCCGTCCAATCAGTGACGGATAGCCACACAAAAATACAGAAAAGTGAAATCAGATGCAGACCAGCAAGGAAGCCAGTGAGACCAATGACGGTAACATGCCAGGCGCTGACCTCTCACGACAAAATTAACCAGTTGAGTTTAAAATACACACCTTCCAGAAATATCAGCCATCGCTTACTTCCTTTGAACTCCTTTAGGTAAAACCTGTGGACCACAAATAAACACTGATGAGAGGCTGTGAGATGTGTGGAACCTAGGGAACATCACCATATATGGGCGTTTGACTAACCCTCCATATAATATCACTCAGTTTAGTATAAATGGAACAGCTCAAATAAAAGCTCAAATAGTTTTTTTTCTAATTTGTGTTTATAATGCAGCAACAGTAATAACACTTCATAAAAACATTAACTGAGTTGCCAGAATAATAATGTGATTGATATGAAGTGATTATTATTAACATAATTTACATGCATTTCTACAGAAAAGTATATAATTAATTTATATAGGAATATATCTGGTGCTTCGGGATGCTAAACTGATATCATTAGTGCACGTTGAGTGATCAAGGCCATCTTGACTTACCCTGCCGCTGTCCCATCATTGCAGGTGACCTGATTGTTCTTCAGGAAGAGCAGCTTCATATCATCTGCTGGCTTGTTGGTTTGAGTGGATGATTGCTGGGCTGTAGCTCGTCCTCCGGCGTTACTCTCCTTGCCAGACTCCGCCAGCCCAGGATTGGGCTCTACTTCTGGGGCTGACTGGACTACCTCAGCCCCTTGGTTCCCCTGGTTCTTTTTTGTTGATTTGCTACTAGGTTTGACATTCCGTTGGTTCTGGCAACAAACCACTCCTAACAGCAGCAGGATAGCCACATGGCCCAGGATCTTCATAGCCAACCCAGCCTAATTGTAGAGCACAAAGCATGTTACATGAGACCCTATAGTCACTGATACATATCATCCCTAGTAAATGGTACAGTTAAAAGACACAACTTAATTGGGTGCCTGGATTAAAGAAGACCTTAACATTAAACAAATATACTTAAATATTTCCAAGGTGCAAAGTGATTCCCAAGATTTAAAGCACTCAGTCAAAAAAAAATCAACATACCCTTTGCAGTATCCAGTCCTAAAGAAGGTCACGTGTGAGGATGGATGCCTGGGTCCGGTGGAACAGAAGTGTAGCTGAGGACTCAGGAGAGGCTGAATGGAGGTGAATGGATGCCGCAGGTGAGGGTGGCGTAGCCAGTT
Source organism: Umbra pygmaea (assembly GCA_016801145.1). Lineage (NCBI taxonomy): Eukaryota > Metazoa > Chordata > Actinopteri > Esociformes > Umbridae > Umbra > Umbra pygmaea. The sequence goes on from JACXGM010002479.1 coordinate 32,363, forward strand.
TTTGGTAAATGCTCTGGGTTGGCGGTGTACTTTATAGTGCCACCATATGGATCCTATTTCCTAGCCTTCCCTTTGTGCTGCAGCCAGTTTCTGACGGTGCTGTGTGACGACATGCCGGGGGTGTTGGATGGCCAGTGGCGAGGAGAAAAGATAACACGCTCTCCTGAACATATTTCAAGCACCCCTCACTCACTACCCACTCACACCCACACACATACATACCCACCTGACCAAGTCCCACAACAAGAAAATAACTCCCCCATCCTCACATCTCATCCAGGCCTCTGTTCGCCTGTGCTTTGATTTAAACAGTAAGTACATGGCTGGCATACTTGCGGCTGAACTGTTCGGCGTGGTATGTACCCCGCAGGTCAGTAGAGTACAAACCTCAATCACTCCAATAGTACCAACCAGCCCTGTGTTTACCACCAAGGATTTGGAGGATACTATGGGTGAGGAAGACACACAGTGGCAGTCTTGATGAGAAATGTAATCCAGTTTAATGAGATGGATATAAAGTATCAAGCTCAATTTTTTCCTTTTTACCTCTCATTTAAAGGTGCTATTTGTGACAACAACACTATGTTCTCCCTTGAACTTGACCAGCTTACAAATCCCCCCCAGAAAACTATTTATATGGAATAATTATTCTCTACACTATGGAGTGTTTTGTTATGCACAGAAGTACAGTCAAAAATGTAATTAATATTAAAGACAGACTGATGAGTGCCCATTAAATACACTGTGAAAGTACAACTCGTCATGGACTCATTGCAATTCCTGTTCAAATGGCAGAATTAGCACTGCATAGTGTAGAAAGTAATTTACCCATCTAAACTGCTTTTTCTAATTATTAAAATATCATGAAATAAATCCTGGTCCCTGAAAGAGATTCTACACAGTGCAATTTTAACATTTTGCCAGCAAAACATAACTGACAATGTTTTGTATTGCAATGACTAATGTAAAGTGAGCTGTTTTTATTGAAAATATGGCTCTGGTTGCAACATCAACAAGACTGGAAAAACCTTAATCTACATACAAATATTTAGAAGAATTTATAGAAGATAACAATTTGTCTAATTCAGGCAATAATGTTAATAATATCAAATAAGTTCAATACATTGATCCAAATTGTATATGTAGGCCTATATGTTTTAGTTTCTGAAATGTATCTTGATGTTCAGTCAGATAATTAAAATGCAAACATCTAGCTAGACATAGAAAATCTACTGCATGCAAAACCCTCCCAACACAATTGTGAAGGCTTGTTAATCTCAAATATTTTCTGTCTTGAACGCCTCTAATGCTGTAGATATAACTGTCTACAGTGCATCTCATTCCTGCTGTTATTACTTCACTGGCTCTGCTAGCCTACATTATGTGTGCATTAACTAGGACAAGTGACTTTTAAAACAGAAAACCACTAACAACTATTAACAATGAACAACAGAATATTACAATACAATGAATGAACCATTATAACATTGAGAGATGAAAATATTATGTCTGTTCTGTTTTTAGATGTTAATGACTATATTACTAACTAAATACAACTAGTTACTTATAATGTTAATTGAAACAAGCGATATTAAGTAAAATTGTGTATTAACTATTTCAAAACTCTACACCATTACCAATAGAAACGTACACAATTTGCAATAATCTCCAAACAAATACTACAAAAATCCCGTTTAAACCCTATGCTATATATTCTCAAGTCGTAAACCACAAATATGTACCCAGTACAAGAGGTTGACAGTGCCCCAGTGGGCTGGAAGCTACAAGCTGCTTTACCTGTTGCTGCGCTCCTGTGAGGGGCTTGTTCAGCTGGGGGCTCCTGGACAGGACCGGAGGTTTGCTTCTGAGGACAGAACAAGCAGGGTATTTGAAGTCCCCCTGTGAGGTGACGTACTGATCAGCACTGAAGATTATCCGCCCAGCCTCTGAAATTCTCATCAACGAAATGTACACCATCCTGACGTGTCAATCAAGTCTCTTAATGACACCAACAACACTCTGGGAGGGATGGCAGACAGGCTGGGCTTAGGTGACAGGAGCCGGGGACATTGGGAATGGAACAGTGGGAGGGGATATGAAACAAAGACTTGACATATGAAATCCTAGGAAAGACTAACAGAAGACACTAGGCAGGCCTAGACCGTAAGTGCGTGGACTACTTACAAAAAACGTGCTATCCCTGTACTAATTGTTAGACATCTTCATCTGAATGTCTTGGTAAACCAGTGTTTGCACATGGGACAGCCAACACAAAAATGTATATTGAGACATTTCCTTTGGTCATATCCATATATTTTAATTCAAGTTGTTAATTAAGTATTATTGTTTTGGAACGTGTCAGACAGGTAGTTCTCTCCAAATCTATTATTCTCACAATAGTTCCTTCTGAATAGTCTCAAATTATTTCGGTTGCTTTAAAGTTCTGCCAGAAAGAACACTAAGATATGTGAAAATATGCATGCGAGAACGTTTGTCTCGAAACACAATAAAACGAAATCTAATGACATTGCTATAGTGAATTTGATCTACCGAGCTGAACCATTTCTTCATTCCTTCAGTTGTCTTGAAGGCATGCACACTACCATCTGTCTTCCCAGTATTCAATGCAACAATCTGTTTAACAGATACCTCAAATAGCTGAGAAACGAAAGAAAACGGTTGCTGTAAATCTTTCACCTATTCGCCAAAATGCATCGAGCAGAGTAGTTGAGATGGCATTGCTGCTATTTTGTTTTCTTTGATATTGGATTTGACAGATGATAATTTTTACAGACAGGCCTCAGATCAATAGCAATTCAAACATTCTCAGTTTCCCGTCTTGATTTTAACTCTCTGAACTAGCGAGAGGTCATGAGGCCAAGCCTACCAAAACCAGAGCGTAAATATGACACAGAAACACACAGGAACATGCATACAAACATCCATGGCCTATTACCTTCTGCACTTATCTTGTAAAGACAAATATTTGCATAACCTAACAGAATGCGAATGCGTAGAAGCCACAAAGACCTTCTAAACCCAGCAGGGTTAGTAGCTTGAAGCCCGATCACATAAGACGCATACTTTATCCCTTTGTTTAATTTATTTTGTACATAACTTATGAATCACCAAGGTCGGGTCCCAGACATCCAAAGCCCAGATGGTCCAGAGCAGATTGTCTCTCCACCACTAACAGGAAGTTAAGAGGGAGCTGAATTACCTGTTGGCAGACACCATCAAAGACCTATGTGCCACAGACAACTGACACATGGAACAGACATTTGACACAACAACACAGACAAGGTTACAACCTGCTGCTAACTACTTTGAAATTATACACATGTGCAAAAAATGTCCTCCCAATATGCTTGGCTAGGAATGCAGGTGTCACTGGGCCAGTGAATGTGTAAAAAATATTTCAATCCAATTAAAAAATCATATAGAATAGTTGACTTAACCTGAAACCAACTTGTGATAGGTCAAAATACATAATCTCTGTGGGTGGGTGAATCATGACCGCAAGGACATACAAACCACACGCCAGCTTAAGTTGACATACAAACCACATGCTAGCTTAAGTTGCGTGTAATTTGACAATCTGCTACCACATCTCCCCGATATCAGGGTTGTCACCAGCATTGCCGAGCACTGGAGTTAGGAGCAGGCCCGTGACTGATGAGCTGTCCGAGTGGCATGTTTATGAGCTGCGTGAAAGCCCGGCTCAGCAGAGAACGATGGGGCCCGGTGAGAAGCCGCGCGGCCGGGACTCACCCTTCAATCAGCTCAGTGGACAGAGGGGATTGGTGCAAAGTGTGAAACGGCCATTAAACAGGCCTAGCAGGTGGAGTAGGAAAAGCCAGGTGTTTGGAGACCTTGTGTGGTAACCTTCTACGACTGCTAACAGGTCAGCGTGATAGATGGAGGGGGCCGAGGCTCTGAGCCCAGGGTCGGCTTCAGGAGAAGGGTGACATAACTGCCGCAGAAAGGGTGCCATGACATATGACCGTAAGCATGGTGCGTCAGCGAGAAGGTACGAAGAGTTGCATCTGATGCCCTACAACCCCTCCACCTCAACCTCACCCCTCGTCAGCATTCCGGGCGTACCTTTGCCTGAAACGATTTCGTCAAAAGATTATGGGCGCTATGCTATAATGCTTGAAATGAAATAGGTGTCTAGTAACATTAGTCCAAGACAGAGAAAATGACTGAAACTATGAACTTCAAAACACAGAAAATATATAAATTCAGAAAAACAGAAAAGATGGAGTTCAGAAAAAAAGAAACTATCTATGTGACTTCAGACAAACAGGCCTTTCTGGTCTTTTGAAACAAACACTGGAAAAACATAAAATGTGCTTGTAAATATGCTACCAGTAAAGGGCATCTGTTGTCCATTTCATTGTTCAATTACCCAGTGAATAACTGGAAGACTCGTTCCGGCGTATGACTCGGAAAAGCAGCCACGTGGCCTTGGAGTCTTACTGGAGCTACCGGCTCCCAGCCTGTCACCTGCTGATGGATGTGTCCAGAAAGCCGCGCTGCCAGCTCAGAGCCAGGCAGATAGACTGGCAAACAGGCAGGCAGCAGGGCCCTAGCCTTTATGGTACGTAAGCCTCTCCAGCTGATCCACAACACAGGGTGCCAACATTGCTGCACAGCCCTGGCTAAGGACAAGCACACAGGATTGCTACCGCTGACTACTATGATATACAATGTAACAGAATTTACGAGTTAACATTGCATCTATTAAGGTTGATTAATGGTAAACTCTCTGAAAATATTCTCAACACTGATTTGTAGGCCAGGAAAAGGGACATCTACAGGACCGTTGCGCAAACGTCTGATGTTTCAGGGACGTCCTAATCACTCATTTTCGGTTGAAGGGATGACTGATTGTGGTGGTGCAAAGCCGACGCCCATCTGTAGTAATCCTCTTTGTGAGAGATGAGCCTTGTAATGCACCAACTAGCAATTAATCATCGAAAATTAAATGTGCATGTATTGACAAATACGCTACAATGTCATACCATGTGGGAACCCCAGCCAGGGTCTAAATTAATTTGACCCTTGACCCCAAGTATCCATCCACTGTGACCATGGGGCTCTTATATGGTTGACCTTGGCTGGATGTATCAAAGGGGCTGGTAGATGGGAGTCTGCTACATGTTGAGTCAGCCGTAAATCAGGTATTCCTGCTGAGGTGATGTCAGGCCTTTGCATGGTGTTGTGGCATTTTAGTGGGTGAATACGTGGGTGGACATGTGGGTGGACACGTGGGTGGACACGTGGGTGGACACATGGCCACTGTTTTTCTTCCTAAAGCCACACTTTGACAGATGCTGGAGGGGCACACGTGCATGACAATTCCCTGTAAAGAGAAGTCATTTTGAGCATGTGCTGTATATGCAGTATTCATATACAAAAACCTCTGTATGTCAACTGAAGACAAATCATATACAGTATATAAAATAGTAATGTCACCAAGAACATATTAATTTGTGTGCGTTTCTTTTCAATCCCTGTGTTCTGTAAAAAAAGACGCAAACTTCTTCACAGTCCTTGCTTTGACGTGTGTTGCTGGTTCTCTTTTTTATTATGAATCCAATTTGACCACTCACTTTAGTTATTCGCTACATAATATTATTGCCCACTGGCATATACATTTGTATGCAACAGCTTGGACAAACCTGAAAAAAAAATTGTTACGATGAATCTTTCTCTTGAGCAAAAGTTGACTGACCTCTACATGGTACAATGTGAAACCTTCAATGCAGAACTTTTACCTTGTATCATTCATTATAGATTCAAAATACTAAACAAAAATCAACATGACATGCCAAAGAACTTTCTGGACTATTCAACTTACCTGGACAAAAGCAATACATGGGTACCTGTGAGGATGCTTTTTATCAACTACAGCTTGGTCTCCATCACAATAGTGCTCTTCCTGCTCATCACAAAGCTCATGGCACTGAGCCTACCCCCTTCCACCTGGAACTGGGTCCTGGATGTTCTGACTGACTGTCCTAAGGTGATAAATATTGGTAACATCACATCATCCACAATGATTCTCAACATGGGGGCCCAACAACGCTCTGTACTCAGTCTCCTCTATATACCCACGAATGTGTGGCAACACCCAACTCTTAACTCCATCATCAAGTTCACCGACAACACAATGGTTTTAAGCCTAATTTTCAACAAATATGAGTCACCTTACAGAAAGAAGGATAGTCTGCTGATGGCATGATTTTTCCGATAAATAACCTCTCCTGCATTGTAAAAATAAAATCATATGACTAATTGTATACTACAGGACGAAGGAAGCTAAGCACACCCCGGTTCTCATCAATTGAGATGGAGAGGGGGTTACAGACTTACAGAGGCTGGACTGGTCCCCCGTACAACCATGGTGAAGACTGCAATCTCAGGAGGCTGAAGACATTCTTACTGTCTCAGAGGGCTCCCTCAGTGTTCTACAGAGGCAACATCGAGACATGCTGCATTACTGCCTGGTACGGCAAATCAAAGATGTCGGACATCAGATGGCTCAATGGTTAGGGAGTCAGATTTGTAGTCGGTAGGTTGGCGGTTCAATTCCTGACTGTGGATTTAGCACATGCCATATGCAAGAACAATAGGCAAAATGATAATATAGAATGCTCTATCATAGCCTACAGTACAATGTCTTAAAAGGCTCCACCTAGGGATACACTACAAAACGTGTTCCAACTGTAAGGAATACCAACAGATACTGCCAACTGTTTTTATCACATTGTGTTATATCATGTCCCGAATTAAACATTTTGGTAACCACAGCAATAATAATGGTCAGTATAAAGGAGACAATATGTACAGGAAAGAAAAAGGGAACGTGTGTGATGGTCTTTTATGAGATCTATAGTCTTGGGCCTAAATTATCTGAAGAGAAGCTCACATAGACAACCTTTCTGGGACGCAAACATATACATTTTTGGAAAAAGTCCTGCTCAATAGACAGCACATAGCCAGTGCATCCAGATGATCCTGCCCCATCTGGATAGTACTGTACATGTTACCTTTACCCAACATTTATAGCTTTACGCTACTTCCAATGTGACTTGTGCTGCATTCTTTTTTCCTAATTTTATCTGAAAAATATTTTAAATCCACAATTCATTGTTGGCTCCAAGCCGTGTCTCCTCCAAAAAGCAAGCATGGGAAACAAAATAGCAAATTCTTAGCTACACTTGCTTTTAGACAGTCCTTTCTTTCAAGCCAAGTAACACAAACGTACAATTTTATCATTTTTCTTTTTGTGTGATATAAACGATTTGACAATGAGTCTCTTTCCTTCCAAATTTTCCTCTAAAGACAACAAAGAAAATGGATGAGAAAGCAAATAATCCACCTCATTCTTCATGCTAACCTTGAATATTTCCCCAGTCAACCACTCACTTCACTTTATAACAGCCACTAGCACCTGACTGTATGGTCTGTACATCTGCTGTCATTAGTTAACCAGTGGCCTGAATGTTTTTAGCCCAAACGAGCAGCAAGGTGTTGTGCCACGACAACACTTTTCACTCACTTAACATGAAGATGAATGGACACTGATGCTACAGCACAATGTTTTGGCTGTAAAGAAATAGGCCAATTAGATATTTTGTTTTTTTGTGTGACTATTTGGTGATTTTGCTGCTCTAGGTTCCAACCAAAAATTTGAACAACCTGTTGCAAGGTTTTTAAACAATAATATTGTCACCTTTACTGTAAAAGATAGGGAGGGCTTAGCCCTGTTAGCCCATTTATACCAGCTGCCTCTTGTACTTTATGTAGTTTTTGTTTAAAATTGTTTTTTTTACTGGGACAATACAATTAAACACAGAAAATACACACTTTGTTTTTCTCCCTACATTCATCCCAACTGCCAGTTTGTTTTTTTCTGCACATTTTTGTCTCTCCACAACTCTGGTATGTGTTAATTTAGCTCTGTATTTCTGGTACATGTTCATTTTCCCATCCATAACTCTGGTACATGGTATTTCTTCCTCTGCCCACACAGTATCTCTGGTACATGTTCATTGACCTGTGTTTATATTGTTAGATGTTCATTTTCAACTGTCCATAACTTTTGTATATGTCTATTTTTCTCTCATCTGTCTAGAAGACCTGTTTTTAGAACTCTTTGAAAAACTTTGTTTTTGTGGCTGACTAGTATGCTGGCACCATGCTGTCCCGTCTCTTCCTTGGCTTGTGAACCTTTCTGGGGATTGGAATTGTTTTTTCTTTTTGCTTGCTTCATTATGGTGAGCATTTTTTTGGTTATCCACTAAAGGTGTTTCTTGGCCTACCAAGTTGTTTGCCAAGCTTACATGCAATTTTTTTTCTTCATGTACAAAACAGTAGATTTTGGCACATCTACTGTTTTGGTTTTGGTATATCTAATGTTTTGCTGTCTCTGATTTATTTTACTGTCAAACACCAGCAAAATAAAGCCTAGAATCAAGACACAGACATTGACAGATCTCTTGTACATAAGCTTTTGATGCAAAAAACACAGCTGCCTAGAAACAGGTTGGTTATACTTTAAAATGTGAGTTTTGGAACTAGCCAGTGGCTGCCCAAGGTAGACTGGAAAGTAGTTGAACATGAGTCACTCCTTATGTGTAGGTCTGGTGCCTGTGACTTCACTATTCAGGCTTTGTGTGGAACGAGCAGTGTGATAAGTCTTGGATGGCTTGAGGATCATTTCTTGAGGAAGCATGTGATTTAATTTCGACAATCCTGCGCCTGCTGACGAATTTGGGAGAAAAACTGGAAAGAATCCACTCAAACAATAAGAAAACATTTCCAACAGTGTATCCAGTACGTATTCACAGCGCTTCACTTTTTCCACATTTTCTTATGTTACACCCTTATTCCGAAATTGATTAAATTCATACAAACATCTACAAACAAAACACTATAAACACAATGTGAAAGAAGTGTGTTTGAAATCTTAGCAAATGGGTTAAAAAGGAGTATTCACAGCCTTTGCCATGACACTCAAAATTGAGCTCAGGTGCATCCTGTTTCCACTGATTATCCTTGAGATGTTTCCACAACCTGATTAAAGTCCACCTATTGTATATTCAGGTGATTGGGCATGATTTGTAAAGGCACACACCTGTATATATTAGGTCCCACAGTTAACAGTTCATGTCAGAGCACAAACCAAGCCATGAAGTCCAAGGAATTGTCTGTAGACCTCCAAAACAGGATTGTATCAAGGCACAGATCTAGGGAAGTGTACAGAAAAATATCTGCAGCATTGAAGGTCCCAATGAGCACAGTAGCCTCCATCATCTGTAAATGGAAGAAGTTGGAACCACCAGGACTCCAGCCAAACTGAGTGATGGGGGGAGAAGGGCCTTAGACAGGGAGGTAACCAAGAACCCAATGGTCAATGCTGACAGAGCTGCAGCGTTTCTCTGTGGAGAGAGGAGAACCTTCCAGAAGAAAAACCATCTCTGCAGCACTATACCAATCAGGCCTGTATAGTAGAGTGGCCAGACAAATGCCACTCCTTAAACCTGCGGTTTGCCAAAAGGCACTGAAATGACTCCCAGACCATAAGAAACAAAATTCTCTGGTTTGATGAAACAAAGATTAAACTCTATGGCCTCAATGGCAAGCGTCATGTCTGGAGGAAACCAGGTACCGCTCATCATCTGGCCAATACCATCCCTACAGGGAAGCATGGTGGTTGCAGCATCATGCTTTGGGCATGTTTTTCAACAGCAGGAACTGGGTCAGGGAAAGTCAGGGTCAAGGGAAAGATGAATGCAGCAATGTACAGAGACATCCTTGCTGAAAACCTGCTCCAGAGTGCTCTGGATCACATTCTGGGGCAAAGGTTCATCTTCCAACAGGACAACAACCCTAAGCACTCAGCCAATATAACAAAGGAGAGGCTACAGGACAACTCTGTGAATGTCCTTGAGTGGCCTAGCCAGAGCCCAGACTTGAACCCGATTGAACATCTCTGGAGAGATCTGAAAATGGCTGTGCACTGACGCTCCCCATCCAACCTGATGGAGCTTGAGAGGTACTGCAAAGAATAATGTGAGAAACTGCCCAAAATTAGGTGTACCAACCTTGTAGCGTTAGACTCAAAAAGACTTGGTTGTAATTGCTGCCAAAGGTGCTTTAACAAAGTATTGAGCAGAGGCTGTGAGAGCTTAATGTATGTTTTTTTTATACATTTGCTAAGATGTCAAACACACTTCTTTAACATTTTCAGTATCCGGTAATGTTTGTCAAATTTTGAGGGAAATAATGAATTTCATCCACTTCGGGATAAGTGTGTAACAAAACAAAATGTGGAAAAAGTGATGCACTATAAATTAGTATACCAATGTTGTTACTTGTATAGTAATATGCAGCAATAATAATATGAAAAATAGAGCAAATTAAAAAGGGGATAAATACTTTTTATCAGCACTAGAAATGACAAGTACTGGAAGGCTGTCAGGCTTAAAAAATGGCAAATACATTACTACTTCTACTACTTCTCTCTATTAAGAGACTCAGCGTGTTTCACACTAGCAAACAGTAATCACTGTACTACACTATTGCAGATATCAGCACAGAGCCCTATTGTAACCATGCTGAAAGAATGGCACAGATTGCTGCCTGTCAGTCAGATTCAATCTGGTTATGGACAACTACTGTAGATCTAGGCCAAGAAACAATATGCTCTGCATCCGAAAGCTTTTATGACTTTTATGGATTTATATTGTCCATGTGCTCAAAATTTATGGCCCTGATTATTCACACTGTTGCATGTCAGTCCCATTTGGGAGTTTTATAGCTATTTTCAAATTCTTGTTGTTGATTTCTCGGATGATATAGCAGCAGATTCCTTTTGAGGTGATCGAAAAGAAGCTGAACAATTCAAAATAAGTTTTCCTGATTGCCATGTTTGAATAGCTTGGTAATATGTTAAATGTCAAACGGACAAGTTAGTGAGTGTATTAAAATGGTACATTTTGGCTTGAGTCATAGACTTGTAACTAAAGACGACTTATCCATGATGCAATATTGGAGAGTTAAAAACTGCTAATTTAGACGTTAAGTTTTACAGTTAACTGTTACTAACCCCTGCATCATGATTGTCAGTAATATGTTTAACTATAAGTTTGTCATCCAAGACTGTGCCAAGATGTATTTGTGTACTTCTTTTAAATACTTATATCTAGGGTTTAAATCTGTCAACAATTTTAAACTAGAACCAAAATAATCTGTGAAACTTTGAGTCACAAAAAGCCTCCCCTCATGTCTCATGGTACAGTATTTATATATGAAAATACATATAGTACAGGTGGTATAACTTCCTGTTCACATAAATAGTATGTTCAGTGGTGAAACTTGGATTTCTGCCCAAATATTTTTTTAAATATTAAAACCGTTAAGCTTGAAGAAAATGTGCAGTCCATTTGTATTTGGTAAGCGAGACAATTTTAGGTTTTTTGGATCTCTACTCCAGCACATTGAGTTTTGAATAAAACAATAACAAAGAGGTTAATGTGCAGAACCCCCAGCTTTCATTTGAGTTTATTCAATCATCAACCATGACCCATGTATGAATTTCAGCCATTTCAATTGCACATTGCAATTTTAGCCCTAAGAAACAGTTTAGCCCTATGTGTTGTGGTCATTGTCTTGTTGCTAGGTGAAGTGTCATTCAATAGGTTTTGGTTGTATTTGGTTGTATTTGGTTGTATTTGGTTGTATTTGGTTGTATTTGGTTGTATCTGGTTGTATCTGGTTGTATCTGGTTGTATCTGGTTGTATCTGGTTGTATCTGGTTGTATCTGGTTGTATCTGGTTGTATCTGGTTGTATCTGGTTATATTTGGTTGGATCTGGTTGTATCTGGTTGTATCTGATTGTATCTGGTTGTATCTGTGCAGACAAGAGGTTTCTGTCCACAGCTCAGTTTTCACTCTGCTGTCGTCAGCCGTTCCGTCATCAATGACCACAAGACACAAACAATAACGTGGAGGGTTTGTACAGTTATGCCAGTTTCTTCTTACTTTTTTCAGAACTCTGCAAGCTCTTTGCTCTCTTATTGTTTAGGCGATTGAAGGTTGACACACTCAAACATGATTTGAAGGTAGATATGGCTAATAAATGGAGAGGGTGGAATTAGCTTTTAGATGCAAGTTTAAGTTTGACCAAGGTTATTGTTTGTCACTAACCTAAACTTCACCCTTACCTAACCTTTAACCATACGCAAACCATTTCACAATTGACCTTAAATGTTGTGTTTTCAGTTGAAACTCCACTTCTCAATTGAGTCAACCAATCACATTAATATCTGTCTTTAGGGCAGATCTTCCTCCAGGCCATGTTTTAGTAATTAAAACTCCCAACACAATTTTTTAAGATAGTGTTTTCCCCAGGGGCAGATTAGCACAGTGTAGATGCAATTATAATCTGTATAAGACTTTACAGAGTATGCTAAGGTCATAATCGTATTTTCTGCAATGCCATGGAAACAATTTGGTGAACTACCTTGCTTAGAGACGATTTTACATCTTGCTGGTTTGGGGATTAGAAACGGTAACATTTTGCCTACTGGCTTAATGCTCTTGACTACTTCATTATCCCTCTTTTAGCAAAATGTCCGAATAGCTTGTTGGCATGGAGGTATAGACTGGTTGACCACAAGACTCAATCAAACCTCTGAAAATTCTGTGATACTTGAAAAACATTTATCTGTGAAAACATCCTTCTCGCTGTGCATGGAGGCAAAATACATGTTACCATGATAGTAGAAATTTGTATTTTTTGGTGTGTAGAAATTAGCCCGGAATTCTCCTTTAATAGCCATTGTCAAATTTATGAAGGTCAACAGCCCTTTTCCTAATTTCATTGCTGTGTTCTCTGACCTTCACCAATAGATGACTTAGAAAGCTTGATCTGTGTCACTTTGTATATTTACCCCAATGGAACCTAAATACGGTAATAGATGATGACTTGAGTTTCTAATGCAAAACAGACTTATGACAGATTTGGTTCATAAGAAGAAATGACTTGGTTTTGTGCAAACAATGACTAAGTATATATTTCCTAATAATTTACTTTATTTTGAACAATTTTGAACTGAAATAAAGATTAGATTTCTGTTCCACATTTAGTGTAATATCAAGATGATAAACAGCAATTACATCTTTCATAGCCTTTTTACCGCATCTTTACCATGGTGTCCACTGTATACAGGATGTATACATATTTTCACAATTCCAATAAACTATTTATGGCAAAAAACCTTGAAGTCACGTGCAAAGCTGCCATATCATAAACAAATTTTTATAGATAATAAGCAATAAGCATGCCAGATATCCAACAAACATTTACAATAATTTTATTATTAGGTGAAAGATAGAGGGCGAGTTCGACATGAAAGGGCAGTAAGTTGGTTTCAATCACACACTTGTGTGCAACTCTGGGAAAAAAATTAGAGAGACCACTGCAACATTATCAGTGTCTCTGATTTTACTATTGATTCGGGTCAAATTATGTCTTTTTTCCATTAACTACTGACATGTCTCCCAAAATCCAAATAAAAATATTGTCATTGCGAACAATTATTTGTGGAAAATGATCAAAACAACAAAATTCCAAAAATAATGCAGTGTTGTCCAAACTTGAATAAAGAAAATAAGTTTATATTCATTTTTAAACAACACAATTCTAATGTGTTAACTCAGGAACAGTTCAGAAATCAATATTTGGTAGAATAATAGTATAATAATTGTCTTTCATGCATCTTGGCATGCTCTCCACAAATCTCACATTGACGTAGAATGTCTTTATGCCACTACTGGTGTAAAACAATTCCATCAGCTCGGCTTTGTTTGATGGCTTGTGACCATCCATCTTCCTCTTGATTACATTCCAGAGGTTTTCGATGGGGTTGAGTTAAAAAGACTTTGCAGTGGTCGCTTGTTTTCAGAGATGTACGTTATGTATGCCACAGAAAATGATAAATGCATGACTTAGGGATGCTTTGCTTGTGTTTTGATGAGACTAATTGATACGGTTTTGCAACAAGCTCTAAATAGGTATGTTGCTTAAGTCATAGTTGTTTTGTACGACGCTGGAATAATGTATGCAAATATAAACACGCAGGGAGAAGTGCCTAGGAAACCCATACCATCAACCCAAGAAAAGACTTCACCTACATACATGCATGCTTTTCACCGTGACATCATAAGTCGTCACAGACTGCTAAAAGCATGCTGGGTAAAGTTTAAAGGTAGTCTTCCGTGTAGTAGACTTTTAATACATTTGGGTAGTTTTGGGGGGGGGGGGGTGTTGGCTGGCTGGCCTGCGCAAAGCA
>JACXGM010002480.1:0-46731 GCA_016801145.1 Umbra pygmaea
CTTGATGAGGTCATACAGTCAGTCTGTATATCCTGAAGAGCATGGAAGCACTTGATGAGGTCATACAGTCAGTCTGTCATAGCCAGGTTGATCAAACTGTCTGTCCAGCTGGCTCTTCAAAGTCGGCAATAAATATTTTACAGAGATTTGAATTATGTTTTACATGTTTTCTACCAAAACAAACTAATAATGTAAACATTTGTTTTTTGTTGTCTCTATATGACATGATAATCAGTTTGTTTTTTCTTATTCATCCAAGAGTCAAGCCAAGAGTCTTTTGTATCAAAAACTATAAAGCACTTCTCTGTAAGATAAAAGTTGAAGTGCCAGGCAGACTTCAACCCAACTAACCTTGAAGGGTAGGATGCCCTATGAGGTGGTGATCAGGATCAGAGCCAGAACGAACACAGGTTTGGAGACAATGAGTCCTCTGGAAATCCATCATGTTGGCCTTTGAATGGTCAGACCACATTTTTACATTTTAGTCATTTAGCAGACGCTCTTATCCGGAAGTACAGGGACATTCCCCTTGGAGCAACTTAGCTTAAGTACCTTGCCCAAAAACACAACAACATTTGTCCCAGTCGGTAATTGAACCGGCAACTTCCCAACGACTCACTACTACAACTACTACTACTCTCCTTAACCACTGAGCCATCGGACATTTCATGTAAATCTTATGAAGTTAATAATGTGTTAATGTTTCAGGAATTACTAAGAGTCAAATTTATAATAAACATAATTTGGTGTTGCTCTTTCTGTTTTTGTGTTTGTCTAAATGTCTGCCCTAAAAATCCAGAGCAGCTTGATCATTTCTTTGACCATTTCTTTTAACAAGCATATATTTTCACATGTAAATAAGGTCTTCACTAATATGTTTATTTTTTAAACGAAGGTATTAGACATTTCCTTTAGGACTGCAGCTTATTTGCATTTCAAAGTGTGGAATTGCATCGCTTTAATATCACCAAAGAAATAACTGCAAAATGTTATGAAATTGCTTCACAAAACTCCAAATTATTATTGTGTGAAATGAATTCCTTATTATACACAGGCACAACATATATTACCTCAACAAAGTGCAGTTTGCAATGGTCTGTAATGTGGCTGGTTAAAGAATGTAGACTGTCTACATAAGATTTGTCATTAATTGTGGTTTAGAGGTTTACATCTCATTTCACTTGGTTTGTGAAAAACATTACACAATTTCAGTCAACTGGAGGAAAAAATGTTACCATGACAACTCTAGTACATAATTTAGTATAGGCTATCCTATGTCATGCTCTAAAATCACATAGGACTACTGTCCTCTGTTGATAAAATGTCTGTTATTACAGTTTTTGTGCTGATGTTTTGACACTACTTGTCTATGAGACTTGTACATTTGATAAAATGCTGTTAACAGGCGTCAGAAAGACAAACCTGTTATGCTGAAAGGCCCCTTGGAGGAAGACGCCACCTTTTATATTACTTTTTAGCAACAATTCCATGGTGTGAGAACGTTTTTGTAATATTACACTTTTTTATTCAACATTTCCGACAATGAAGAAGATACAAAGAACCTGGTCTCAAAACATAATGTAATGGGGATAATGAAGTAATGTAATAGGGGCGGCAAGTTGTCCTAGTGCTTAGAGCATCTACCATCTACAGTAACTGGTGTCCCTAAGTCCTAAGTAATACATATAATTTTACTATCTGTGTATGTCTGGGGGATGGTGAATATTAAACACGTCATAGTTCTGCTTATGTTTAAATGAAACATAGTCATAACATTTAACAAATATTTCAATGTCAATGTAAAATGTAATGTTCTCCTACATTTTCACTGTACATGCAATTAAGTCTGCATCTCCTGTACATGACAAATAAACAAAACTTTAACTAGAAAACATGGTACATTTTTGCAAAAAAAATTGATTATGGACAAAACGTTCACGTAACAAAATTGTTCACATTCAATTCAATTGTTAGCTGGGTTTAAATTTGTTCTTTTCAGAACCTCTTTCTTCACTCACCATTTCCAATTTTCTAAGAAAATTATTGCTCTCTTTTTTTACTGCCAGTCACACAAAGGTGTTTATCTGTTATGTGACAAACTATGATTACGGACAGCTTCTGCTTTTGTCTGGCTGTGTAGGTTGATGTGGAAACCAAGAATCGTCATGGAGACTGAGTTCAGAGGTCAGCTTTTGTGTGACACTGTGACGCTGAGAAAGAAAATTGAGAAATAAATTGTTTTTTTTTAAACAATTTGGAGCAAAGCTTTATCGTGCTGTGTCTTCACAGTCAGTATGGTCGTGAGGGCTTACTTTGACAGTTCTTTTCACTTCTATACATTTTTATTACTTTTCTATTGCTTTTCAGTGTCCTTGGGTTTCTTGAAAGGCACTTTTAAATAGAATTTATTATTAATTTGTGCTACTAACTAAGATTATTATTATCCAAAAACCACTTACCATGGCATACAAAACTTTAGTTTTCTGACCAGGAACAACATGTTCACTGGTACTGTGTCAACCTGCATCCCCTTTTTCTGTCCCAGTTCTTCTAGTGTTTTCAATTCTTGTAGGGATTTTTACTACTCACTAGTAAATGAAGGACATACACACAAAAATAAAAAGACAGAATGACTCCCTGACAACAGAGGTAAAGAGCAGTGTTTCTAAGGGCTGATGTGAATGTGTGTCACTGTGTCATGTTTTACCTTGTTGATTATCACTTAGTGCTCTAATCTAATGGGAGATTGTGCAGTTGAAAAACAATCTCTTTTGAACTGGGTTTGCCCTCCAGCTTTATTTGTTGACATTTACCATGTTGATACAACACAAGAAACTTAAGAAGCGTAGATAATAAACCCAATCCGCATTGTCCCGGCTAGTAATATCATAGGGTATCTCAACACAATTTCAGCCGTGTCTCACTGACAATCACTTAGCATGAGTTTTGTCCATCTTTTGTTGAACAGATGAGCCACTGCCAAAAACAACTGCTATACTAAAAGTCAGTTTAGTTGTTATAGAACAGGAGATTCACATTTTCACAAAAATGCCAATTGGATAGTCTTAGGTCAAGCAGTTTAATAACCAGGGGCTAAATCAACCATAGTTAATTGATATTTTCATTCAATTATATTACAGACTTGAGGGAAATTCTGTCTAAAATTACATTCTGTTAAAAAATTACAACTCAACAGAATGACTAAAGAACATTCTGTTGAGTTTGTAGAGATACATTAATGAATTAAGAACCCCTGTAGTCTCAGCAGACCTTTTTCTCTCTGAGTCAGCATGTCATGTTGGTGGTTCTGTTCCTAACAGACTCTAGGTTTTCAGTCTCAACTGGACAAGTCCTCTATTTACCTTCATCAACCAATGGATTGTCTTGTCTGTCGTCACGCACACACTAGGTTTCCATCCCCTCATTAGTGAATTTATTTAGTCTCCCTCTGTTGGGTTGTTTCTTGTAATTCATTGTTGCTGTCGTGTGTACCCTGTTTGGTTCCATTTCTGCTACTAGCGTATTTAGTGATGCTCTAGTTCAGGGATATTTATTCCTGCTACCGCAAGCCGCCATTCGTAAGTTTTCCATCAAACCCCAGTTGCGACTAACCTGAGTTAGCGTTTCTTCTTAATAATGATTAATGTCACCTGTGCTAAATTTGGTTTGGAACAAAAACCTATGGAATTGCGGCTCGCAGGAACATTGAATGAGTATCGCTGAACTAGAAAACTATTTGATGTATTGTTGGTTTCATCCAACTTTGTGCCTTATTATAATTATTGTGTAGTTGCTATTGAGATGCGCGTCTGCCTCCTGCCTACTTCAATACTACACAATGTGAAAAGACATTTTGCAGGCAATCAAATCTAGAGGAGTCAGTGCCCCATTTTATAATTTGTCATACTCACACTGTGTGACAATTTAACTTACAACCTTGCCATTTCAGGGGATCACAAAAAGTAAGTTCTGCCTCTGTTTTTGTTTATTTGCTAATTTTTCAATCTGCCTGCTTTTTGCTAAAGGAGAACTCTGTCCACAGTTAAGTCAATATTTTAAGTTTGTGTCCACAGCTTTTCTGACTTTGAGTGGAAGTCTTGCCCGAGGCAGAACAAATTGTCCAAGCACTGGCCGGGTTACTGCGTTAATAAGGGTGCCTGTGAGTTCAATTATGCGAGTATAGATGGTGAGTGTAATCATCCCACGCATGAGCTGACTAAAAGCTTTTGTGTTGAACGATCAGGGAGATTAATCAACATGTGTTTGGATGAGCCATTTGACAGTACCTGTCATAAATTGATGTAACCTGTGGTAAGTCAGTGATCGATTCTCCCGTGTCCCGCTATGTAAGTGCGTTGTATGTATCGTACTGATGGTCTCTAAAATCTATACCAAGGATGAAATGTTCTCAGTTCTGATTGGTACATGTAATATATTAGAGTTAGTGTCGCCGTGTAGTTCTATGAGTTGTGTGTTTGTTGAGCATACATAGTCGCCCTATAATATACAAATGACCAAATGCGGTCAAGGCTTTATTTTGCCCGTGTTCTGCAAATAAACAACAAACAACATTCCCTGCATCTGGTCTCCGTTACTCCATCCAACACCAGCATTGCTACACACACATTGTACACATTGGTGAAGAAATATCAGACTCTCGTCATCCTTGAGGGGCTGAAATGGTTTGGCACTTGCCCAAGGCTCCTGAAAAAGTTATAAGGCTGCTCCATTAAAAGCCTCTTCTAGGCAGAATTAATTAGCACTTGGCATCACAAGTTGCTTCAGACGGTGGCACAGACAGTCCAGTTTATCATTAGGGTCAGCTCGCTGTCATCCAAGATCCCTGCACCAGGCGGTGTCAGAGAAAGTTCCTAAAAATAATAAAAGACCTGTGATGGAGAACACAGGAAGCAGATGCCCTGATGGGCATTTATTATAGAGGAAAATACATGAGCTGCTAGGAAAGCAATCTTCAGAATTAATAAGAGTTTTTTCACTCTCACTCTCTCCTTTTGCATGACCCTTCAAGATAAGTCCAAACATTAGATAAAATAAACAGTCTTGTTTAGTCACTCAGCTAATTTCTATGGTTCGAAGAATAATGATGAAAAATCTGATGTTTTTTGTGTAAATCTCTTAAACTGCAAATCTCATTAATCATTTAGTTTATGCATGAGCATGATAAGCCTATGTAATCATAAACTGTTGTATTTTAAGTGAAAGCTTAAAGAACTTCCAGTTTTTTCTAGTCGAAACCACCATTCGTCACTAATCTCCATCAGACCAGCTCCCTCAGCCCTCTCAGTCTGAAGCTTCTTTCTCTAATTCTTGTCTGTTGACAAGTTATTGTTATTGAACTCAAATTTACAATAACTCAAGGCTTAATGAGTGATAATTGAAATGTATCTGTCTGAACCAATAGTCTGTGGCAGCAGCACCGGAGGCTGAAGTTTGAGGACCGCAGTCTCAGGACCGCATTTCTAGGACCCTAGCTTTGCCTGACAGCGCCACCTAGTGAATTGGATGACTGAAAGGCAGTATTCAATCCAAGCCGGAGGCATTAGTTTCAGGACCACATTCCTGGACCCTAGCGAATTATATGACCGCAAAAGTGCAACCAAAGCAGTGTTCCACTAATTTCTGTCTTGCAATTCAACTTGATTACTAAAGAGTTGCGTGTTGGGCAATTTGTATAACTAGCATAATTAGCTTGTTATTAGGTAAAATAAAGCTGGTATCATATTGCTCTGGCCTTTGCACTAGATCTCAACCAGATATTTGAAAGGTTGGAAAGAGGCAAGGTACAAGGAAAACTCTGGGGATTCAAGAAAATTATAGATATATTTGAAATATATATACAATAATAAACATTAACAATCACAGTATCACATCCACCTACTCCTCCACCATATCCACCTGCATTGCTCCAGCCAAATCTCCATCCTTCCCTCCATGCCAACAACCACTCTAGACAGCCACATTATGAAGCTGCAGTACCATTTCAGAACCAGAACCAAAGGCTGCAGTTTCCGGACCGCATTTCAAGACCGTACTGTAGATGTTCGCAACGGTGCCACCAATCCAATAGGTTGATCTAAATAGTGCAACCAAAGCAGTATACCCCACAAACAGTATTTTATGTCTTGCAATTCAACTTGGTTGCTAACAGTTGAATGTTTGGCACTTAGTGTAATTAGCTCATTAGTTAAAGACATAATATCTCAGGGACTGCTGTGATAACACAGACTGGTCAGTGTTTTTTGACAATACACTTGATGAGACTGTGGAGGCTTTGTCAGGATATGTGATTATGTTTGAGGAGGCAATTATATAGAAAGGTATAATATTTCAAAATGAAAACCAGTGTCAGACTCCAATGTTTATTATTTGAACATTGGACTCTGACAATGGTTTTCATGCATGTTATATAGAGCCAAAAAACACAAGAACTTATGTTTGTTTAATTTATTAATTTAGAATGCATGTAAACCATGAAGAATACTGTAACTCTGTAACATCCAAATTGGTATGTCCCCAGGTCTTGAGAACCAGTGTGACAATGTTAGTGTCACGATGTAGGTGTGGGGTTTGTTGAGAGGGGGAGACCCAGGCAGGTAGATTACTTGTTGGTGGTTTAATAAATGAACAATCCAGGGAGTTGCAGGTTATCTGAGATGCGAGTAGCACAACAAATAATATATATGTATACAGGTATAAATACTACGCTCTAACGCGGCGTAGATGCGGTAACACTATATATACATAGAACGTATGCATTAAGACTCAAGCATAACTGCACTCTTTCCACAACTGGCATACCGTGAAATAAACTCCCGGACGACAGCAGACAATTATCTAACGTAACAATATAACAATGAATTGCGCCTTCTATCTTTTCACCCGGTCCTATATAGTGCCTGAGTAAACAGGCTGCATGTAATCAACAATCTAAACACTTGCCTAAGATCACCCAAAATAGGCTATCACAAGGTGAACATAAGGAATGTGCCACACATACTTAATACACCAACATTCAATAACAAAAATCAACAATACCTACGTACTGGCCTAAATGAGGAGAACACAACTATCCATGATAAACATAAATATTAATATAGATATATCAAGTGTCCATGTCACAGTTCATATGACCACGCCAACACACACTGGGCAGGACGTGACAGTTAAGGGGACATACAAATAGGTCAATAAAACAGTCTTTGTAGAAATGTTATTTTGTCATATTCTACTTCTTGTCTGTAAGGTTTAAAAAAATAGAGAAGTACCCAACATTGAGACTCGATATTTCTGGCTGTGATTTACCCACATGGACAGCCCACCTCTCATCATTTGCAGCAGAATCCCCTCTTTCAAACAGAACCATTTGTTTCTAGCCTGTACGCTTCGGGAGATATGATGCTTCGACCATGAAGTTAAGGGTGGGGGCGCCCGATCGCCACTCCCCCAGCAGGTGGCATGCTTAGGCGACTGCCTATTCCTAGAAATGCCCCTGGACTGCGCCATCTGTGATCGGTGTCTCCTGGCCATTAAAGAGCTTTTGGTGCAACACTAGATACACAAGCCATATACTACTATTGTATTTACAGCATCCAACCACCAGATTCTTTCAAATATTGTGCATTTAATTGTGACAGGTTGCATCGCTGCCATGACCACTAAGCACTACAGTGGGTGTTGCGGTTGGCCCAGTACATCACTAGAGCTGAGCGCACTGCCGTCTAAGACCTCTATATGAGATGGTTCCAGAGGAAGGCCCAGAAAATCATCAAAGGCTCTTCACCCGAGCCGACCTATTGCTCTGCAGCACTGGCATATGGAGCAGCAGGCTACGGTACACTCACAAGGGAAAGGGTTGTAACCTATGATGATCCAAACTGACTCGGTGAAAGTGACCTGCACTCTTTGGTATTTGCAGCCTCGTGAAACTCTCCCTTTCAACTTTCAGACCAGTCTCCACGGACAGGAAAAGGTTAGGAAATGTTGGAAACGTGTCTCCATTATGACGTGAATTGTATCAGTTCTGTTTTATAAACAGATAATCATTCCCATTTTCATTATTCTCAGCTGTGTTACAGTATGCTATACATTGTATAGGACAACAAAGACCATTTTTTGTCGCACATTGACATTGTACTGTAGTTCTGTATTAGATAATAGGCTCTTTGTGAATGTCGTAATTCACCCATGGCAAAGTCATGCTCAGAGGTATTGACTTAATAACTAACCAAGAACAGATACACCTTCTATTGTAGCATCTGTTGAGCAAACATAACGCCTGGGATCATTGGTTCTCATTGGTGAGCACAGTTACACAGAAGCACTTGGCCAATTAGTGATGTACTGGGTCATTGATCTCCATGTAACTTCTAATCACCCAGAACACCTAGGACTGCACGGAAACAGACTACATCTCCATGACAATACAAGGCACCTGCTGACTGGTCCACTAAAAGGTGTAAATAAATCAGTGCAGCTGAGTTCGACACTTGTTAATAGCATGTCCATATTTACAGGCACTAGACTCTCCAAATTATTTGGTTCAATCTTTTTTTTTAAGGTAAATGGAATTGTTTTAGTTCTCAAGCCTTTTCTGTTTCACGTGGAACTGTTTTTGTTTCCAGGTCTGTAAAAAATGTTCAACATGACTTAGAAATGTTTTAACCTAGAATCAGGATGTTTCTTTAAAGGGTTCTAATACAGGGATAAGGCTTTTTTTAGAGTGTGACACAGACAAAACATAATCACGGAACACTGTAACAATACAAATCGACATTTTATGCTGATGCAACGGTAATATGAATGAGGTCAGAGAGCTGGAATTGGAGATGGAAGAGGAAAAAACGTGTGAGAGAAAGGCAGCAGCAGAATGAAGCAGAAAAGGCAGTTGATATCGTGTTGCTCTGAAGACTATACTGAACGACCATGACTGGTAATGTGATGACGGTGAGTGTAGGGCTGTGGCAGTGCGCTCTGTTGGATCCCCTTTGGATCAAACATGTTTTTTTGGTCAGATAATCCAATTGTATTATGAGACACTGCCTTTTCCCCCCTCTCAACATGTACTACAGAACAGTACATAGTATACAGTTGAGTATATATTTTTCTTGTGGTTGTGTGTAGGTTAATAAACCTCTGAAGAGCCATAGAGGTCATTGAGTTTAACAAAACCTTACCTGCAGGTTCTCTAATTCCTAACCTTAACCATTATCTTACCTATCCATAACCTATACCTTAAACCAAACCTTAACCCCAAATTAACCAACACTAATCTAAAATGTATTTCATAACATATACGTTTGTGTCAATTTGTCAGGTATGATATCTTTCAGTACATTTCACAAATTTGTAATATACTTTCTATGATAGGTTTCAGTAATTTGCAACATATTATATATATTGGTGTTGCATTGTGATGTAACCCCATCATACTGTTTTATACTAAATTGGGTGTCACAGATTTATGTAAATTAATCTACAGGTTGGATGGTAGGAGGGGCACTGGTTTTGAAATGAGGTCATAATCCATGTTTCCCACAATTAAATTACAAAAATACATTTGTTTAAGGAACATTATGGGTGATATTTAAGTCCTTGGAGGATTATTAAAATGGAAAAATTACACATGCCACAGTGTGCTGCGGGTACTAAATGTGCATTCTCCTGGAAATAGCAACCACTTAACTCCATTCATTGTTTAGTTAGAAATCACACACGGTGCAGGACTTTGGTTTTGAAGTACTCTGAATGGTGCTGGAGAGACATTTGAGTGGGACAGATGTCCACCACTCCAACTATTTGAAAACACGATCTACACCAAATTTCCCACGCTCATCTCCTTGCTCTACCGGAGGTAGAAACCAGAGGATGGAGACTGGTTTGTATATTAGCTTCGGTATTGGCTAATAGTTAACAAAAGTGTTATTTGCTGTAGTTTCTATTAATGTAGGTACATTCTTTGCATTTAGTCACTGACAGTAAAACTGATCACAAGGTCTGATCATAAGATTCCTATCACAAGGCCTCTAGGCAAAACAGAAGACAAAACAGTAAAGCTTTTGTTGTGGGTTTTCATTGCGGTGTGCTAGCCTGTCAGGGATGGGCTACACTTTACATAATATTGAATATTATCTGTTTTATGTCATTTATTGTAGAGAAACTATATACACTCACCTAAAGGATTATTAGGAACACCATACTAATACTG
Organism: Umbra pygmaea; assembly: GCA_016801145.1. Classification (NCBI taxonomy): domain Eukaryota; kingdom Metazoa; phylum Chordata; class Actinopteri; order Esociformes; family Umbridae; genus Umbra; species Umbra pygmaea. Next base: position 10,226 of record JACXGM010002480.1, read on the forward strand.
TGTTTGACCCCCTTTCGCCTTCAGAAATGCCTTAATTCTACGTGGCATTGATTCAACAAGGTGCTGAAATCGTTCTTTAGAAATGTTGGCCCATACACTCTAAAAACAAAAGGTTCTAAATAGCACTAAAAGTGGTTCATGGCTTGTAATCATAGGGGAACCACTTTAAGTGCTATATAGCACCTATCTTTAAAAATGATGCTATGTAGAACCATAAGAGGTTCAATAAAACACCTTAAGCACCCCAAAGAACCGCTGAAGAACCAAACTGGGCTTAACAGGTTCTTTAAATAGTTAAGGTGCTATATAACACCACTACTTCTCCAGCGGTTCTCCAGCGGTTCTTCAGCGGTTCTTCAGCAGTTCTATGAGGTGCTTAAGGTGCTATATGTCACCTTTTATGGTTCTACATTGCACCATTTTTAAAGATATGTGCTATATAGCACTTAAAGTGGTTCCCCTAAGATTACAAGTCATGAACCACTTTTAGTGCTATTTAGAACCTTTTGTTTTTAGAGTGTATTGATAGGATAGCATCTTGCAGTTGTTGGAGATTTGTAGGATTCACATCCAGGGCACGAAGCTCCCATTCCACCACATCCCAAAGATACTCTATTGGGTTGAGATCTGGTAACTGTAGGGGCCATTTTAGTACAGTGAACTCATTGTCATTTTCAAGAAACCAATTTGAAATGATTCGAGCTTTGTGGTGCATTATCCTGCTGGAAGTAGCCATCAGAGGATGGGTACATGGTGGCCATAAAGGGATGGACATGGTCAGAAACTATGCTCAGGTAGGCCGTGGCATTTAAACTATGCCCAATTGGCACTATGGGGCCTAGAAAGTGTGCCAAGAAAACATTCCTCAAAGCATTACACCACCACCGCCAGCCTGCACAGTGGTAACAAGGCATGATGGATCCATGTTCTCATTCTGTTTATGCCAAATTCTGACTATAGTATCTGAATGTCTCAACAGAAATCGAGACACATCAGACCAGGCAACATTTTCCCAGTCTTCAACTGTCCAATTTTGGTGAGCTCTTGCAAATTGTAGCCTCTTTTTCCTATTTGTAGTGGAGATGAGTGGTACCCGGTGGGGCCCATCCGCTTCAAGGTTGTGCATGTTGTGGCTTCACAAATAATTTGCTGCATACCTGGGTTGTAACGAGTGGTTATTTCAGTCAAAGTTGCCCTTCTATCAGCTTGAAGCAGTCAGCCCAGTCTCCTCTGACCTCTAGCATCAACAAGGCATTTTCACCCACAGGACTGCCGCATACTTGATGTTATTCCCTTTTCACACCATTCTTTCTAAACCCTAGAAATGGTTGTGCGTGAAAATCCCAGTAACTGAGCAGATTGTGAAATACTCAGACCGGCCCGCCTGGCACCAACAACCATGCCATGCTTAAAATTGCTTAAAACACCTTTCTTCCCATTCTGACATTTAGTTTGGAGTTCAGGATATTGTCTTGACCAGGACCACACCCCTAAATGCATTAAAGCAACTACCATGTAATTGGTTAAGTAGATCATTGCATTAAGGAGAAATTGGACGGGTGTTCCTAATAATCCTTTAGGTGAGTGTTTATCCATATATAGGAAGTATCTCAAAGTGAGTTTGCTACAGCAGAAAAATAACTGTAGCAACAGAAAATTGTAATGATTATGTAAATGAAGAATTTACATTTTTGGTCAGGGAAAATATCATCTGAAATTGAAGTGGAAATTAGGACATTGAAAACCTTAAATGTCAATACACTGTAATTATAACATTTCCTGCTGGAAGATTCTCCTGTAGCAAAAGGATCCAATTAGGATACTGAATCTGTAAGAGACAGTGATAGTGCAGGGGTTGTATTAGGATCTCTGGGTGATCCAGGCGTCTTGATAAATAAGGAAATCCTCATGGAGGATATCCAAGCCATTCTCTGACAACACCAATGTATTATTTAGGGCATCTAGCATGGCTTGTGTTGAGCCACACTAATTAACTTATTTTTTATTTACACACTTGCATGAGAGAACAAATACAAATAATATAATAATGCTTACATCCTGTAGTTCAAACCATCAGTACTTGAAACGCCCCTTAATGAACTGCAGTCTGCAAGAATAAAAGCAGTGTAGATAACATCGCAAAGGGAGTATCTGAAGTTAAAATGCAAGTGGGGATAGTAGGTAAATATATGATGTAAAAATATGCATACACTCTAAAAACAAATGGTGCTAAATGGCACTAAAAGTGGTTCATTGGTTGTAATCATAAGGGAACCACTTTAAGTGCTATATAGCACCTATCTTTAAAAATAGTGCTATGTAGAACCATAAGAGCACCTTAATCACCCCAAAGAACTGCTGAAAAACCGCTGAAGAACCAAACTGGGCTTAACAAGTTCTTTAAATGGTAGCGGTCCTATATAGCACCATTACCACCGCAAAGAACCCCTGACGAACCCCTGATGTACCATTTGTTTTTAGAGTGTAGTAAATACAATTTCAACATACTCTGTGTGTTAGAAAGGCAGATCAATCTACGTTGGATAGCTCCAAAAAATGAAGGAAAACGACAATGTTTATAGGATGAATGGGAGGGAACATGATGTAATGATAGCATTGAGTTCAAAGCACACAGACATACCTGGATCCCTCTGGTCTAGTCTAACAGGTATCTGTTGGTTGGCTGCAGAGAATGTAAAAGACAATAAAGCAGATGTAGTGTCACTGGGGATCTAATCTCACTTTAAATTCAATCTCTCCACCGAGGATTAAATTAAGCCCACTGAGGTCGTTTCTGACATTAACCAAAGGATTCAAGAGCAGGAAATTATATAGCCTACTCATTGTTTTGTAATAACATTTCGTTTCAACTGAGGAAAAATGCACCTACAAATAAAATGAAAAGCTTAAGTGTACACATTTAAATCTATGTACTGATATTATTATTGCCACACTTAGAAATAGTCATGATATAAATGTAATTAGCCATAAATGCTAACGGGATAAGATATAGCTTTTCCACATCTGGCAGAGACATCTGTCAGGATTTCACAACAACACATCTCTGCTGCAGATCAATCCTACAACAATAGCCTTGGAACGTCCGATTCTCTGATTCACTTTTTAACCCAGTTGCTGAAGAGTATTGAGTCCAGCCATTGACCATTGGTCTGTATGTGTGTTTGTGTGTGTGTTTGTGAAGCAGTGTGCTACGTTTCCTCTCTCATAATTGGGCTGTAAGTAGGTCAAACCCTCCTCCAATCTCTGCCTTCTAGTGTGTGAGACCATAAATCTTCTCAGTTTCATGCTTTTCTACTAGTTAAGAATCAGAGCATGCTGTCCTATACAGCCCGTCTTATAAACCCCATTACACACACTTTGAACATCCACTCCTACTGTACGTACACCAGCAGAGAACGTTAGCATAACACAAGCTTTCTTATTGCAAGAGCAATATATTAAGTCTACATCTGTTTGAAATGACTTGAGTCCATGTCTTTTTTCTTCTTGTCAGACATGCTGTGTATCCATTTTATAGGGGAATGACATTGCAATTATGACCTGAACAACTGTGCAGACTGGTGATTTTGAAATTATTTAAATAATTAAAAATGACATTAACAAGTTACTTTGGCCCCAAAATAACACAAACCAACACTTGAGTTCTAAGAGAAATCCATAGGCACAACTTCAGTGGAAAATGTTACATAATCAGATCATATTTTATTCTTGCCTAAAGATCAAATAAATCAAGAAGCAATAGCACATTAACTTTGTTTATTATTAATGTATGTAGCTTTATTGGTCTCATTTGAAATATGAGCCTCAAATATGTCTCATTTAAGTGATGATCATATGTTATTTTATGCCTCAGATTGTTTCTGCAGAGACAGATTTATAGAAAGCACTGGACTGTACTTGGTAATTTCTATTATGTAAACAAAAGTGCATGACAAGACTCACCACAAGGGGGCTTTGCTTCCCTATTGTATCTGATTGTTAATAAAAAACTCCATATCACTGTAATAAAACTAGAGGAACAGACTGGACATATATTTACTTGTTCACCACTTCTTGGATAGAGCAAGAGAGGCTAGACAGGTGGATACAACATGCTAACTAAACAATGAGGTCTACAACCATCCTTGAGTCACAGGGTGTAGCATATCAAAAGAAGAGATAGCAACTAGAAAACAGATTTATTACAAAAATAATAAAAGTGCATGAAGTTTGCCAACCAAACTTTAAATATGGCAATAAAATGTACAAGTGTACATTGCTCCAAATTATTTGAAATTACAACTAAGTTGTTTGGACACTGCATCATATTAGAGGAGTAGCGGTACTGTAGATTGGATGTGAAGGATCACTGACAGGGTGATTGAATGTAATCATCACCAACAGTCAATATGCAGGTCAGTAAACAGATAAGTAAAAGTAGAGACCATATGGCTGATTTATGAGGAGAAAGGGAGAGCTAAACAAAATGGAGGACGATTATTAAGAATGATAAGCGATGAAAAGAGCGGCAGAGGGAAAGGGAAACCAGATCAATAGATGGACAGAGTTTGTTTCACCAGATGGTGCCTGGAGGCATCAGGACAGAAGAAGGAGGGGGCAGGAGGGAGAGAACTAGGCCAGGAGGCCAGAGATGGTGAGGGGTAGGAAAATGTGGGGATGAACTGAGAAGAGTGGACAGGGATGTCCACCGTGAGAAACGCAGAACACTTTTTTCTAGCTTTTAATTCCTTTTGCCTATTGGCTCTTCTCAGTTTTCACAGTGCGTGTATGGATGGATGGATTGATGGATGTGCATTTTTTGTGTGCATGTATGTTCTACTACCAAGAGTTACATTGGACTGAGAGTGTGCTATTTTTTTGTGTCTCAGCAAAGCTCTGTTATTGCACACATAATGTGTTACATTACGTGTCTGATTGCGTATGTTCCATAGTGGGTATGGGTGTCATGTTGGTAAGTAGGTCAATAGACATACATGTTATGTCATGCTAATTCATCAGAGATTAACCATTTCCCATCACCACGACAGCACACCCACAATCGGGGGAACTGACCATCTTTGTTAAAAAATTAAAAAGTATGATAAATGATAGTCTTTGTGATGTGAACAACTGTAATTGATATGGAATGTCAGTTTACTCCCTGAATTTATTAAATGTCTTTGAATGTTTAGATGTTGATATGGATTACACACCAAGGTTAATGTCAAATCTATTTCAAATGAATACATTCAGATATTTACATTTTTCCTTGTAATAAACAAATATGTGATACTATTATGTATTGTGTATTTCTTTTCCTATTGCTTTGTCTTGTCATCATGACAGATTTTGATACATTTTTATAAAGTATACAGTGCAGAGTTTAAACTAGGGTGTGCAAAATCATTTCGTAATAATTAGTAAATAGTTCTACATTAATAATGAACTGAGTAATATGTAACACATGCACTCAAACATTTCAAAATCACTCATAAACAATGAATAAATGACTAACTAATTGTGTACAAATTTGGATAAATAATGTAAAAATGTAGGAATTTACAGATGTAGGAACAATTAATGAAATAAAACACAAGAAATTGACTGTAAACAGTTTATGAAAGAATTGAAAAGAGAACAAACATGGCCAAGTTAGCTCAATGACCTTCAAGCCAGATGATTCATACTGTTGGGAGCCCTGGGTGTTGTCATGGAAGCCTGTCAGAAAGATGAGATCTGTGCTCAGTATCGTCTTCAGGGCAACAGGTTGTTGGCTCACTTTCCCTTCTCACTCTCTTGACCATTCTCTCTACATTTGCACTCTCCCTCCAGTTATATATTGCTAAACCAACTGTCTGGCACTCTGCCAAAACCATGGCCTTTGAACTGTGTAATCTGTCACAAATTTCCTGACACTTGGACATTTCATTCTTGTCCTTGAACTTGACCTAATCACTGACTTCTCAACTCTGGTTGTTGACAGTGAAGGCCTGGGTATCAGTATTTTTTTTACAGTTAAGGCAATACATAATTTGAAACATAGCTCTTTTATGCTATCTTAAGGCATACCAGGTAAAATAATGACAAACACTTGTGGCAAATATTTGTGGTAAACATTTACATGAAACATGATTTTAGACACCCTTTAGGGTTTGACAACTTTTCTGAAAATGGGCAATTATTCTGCTCTCCTTTTTCAAAGAAGGCCATTTGCTTAATTTGAGAGCCAGAATAGAGGTATAGAGAGGTAAAGGTATTGCAGCAAGTGCCACTGTAGTTCAAGAAATGTAGTTATTTAGCCATCATTCCATAAAGCAGGAAGAAAAGAAAATTGTATTTTTAAAGTTCTGTCAGGAGTTGTATCTCCAGATGTCAGATGAAAGTATTTTGGTGAATTAAATGTGCTATTTGTAGGATTTTGCATAGTGATAATGGAATTATGTACTCTCTGTAAAAACTGTATTTCTTGATATGTAAAAAATTTGAAGAAAAAAAACTATTTAGAGGAGACAAGGATCCCGCACACTATGTAGTACTTATTTTGCTATTTGAACTGGAACAATGAGGACATGATGAGTTGTGATAACATGCAGTAACACATGCCAGTGAGCACACGCCGGTCCATCTTTAATATAAATGATGCATTTTTTAGGCAGTGCTTTTGTGTGTATCAAAGCATTACATAGCCTAAGGAATCATTATCCCATATAAATCGACTTTCTTATATTTTTTAAATATCAGAAAATGCAGATTTGATCCCTGTTAGAGAAAATAGTTCTGGTTTTACAGCTCATAATTCTACAGACGTCTTTATTATTTAGTTGCTCATTTTAGGTATAGAAATACATACTATTTTCTGGAGTTTGAAAATGTACCAAACATGTAAACAAATTAGCAGCATCAAAAACACTAACACTGCCTCATTGCTATATATAGTAAATATCTGACGTTTGAGATGTTCATCACGATGAAGAAAAAGCAGATTGATATCCAGGCCTCCATGTGAGCAAGCCGCACAAATGTCACCATTGTAAATGTCATTTTTAATTGGTTCCTTACCATTGCATGTGCCAGATATGATCATCAAGACAAAACCAGTATAGATCCTCACTCACAGGGTAAAACCCATCTCAGGATGACAAAGGATAAATCAGTCTTGACAAATCTCAGACATAAATTGTTGCTAGCATGATTTTTTAAAAACCTGTCTGAAATTGTTTTGAATGGATATGAAAGCTGAAGGATGGTTAAGGCTTGTTATTCATCATTTGTCATGTCCAGCCTTTTCTCCTTTGCCCACGAAAAAGACAAGCTGTTGCAAAAGCACTACATTTGTGATAAACACGTTCCTAAACACACAAACAACTGTTCCAACAGAGTTCTATGCCTGAGCTATTTTTACAACCTTTTTCCATTCTAGGTAAACCTATTTCGGGTTTCAGATTAAAAAACAAAATTGGTTCTCCTTCAAATCAAAGGAAGTGTTCCCTCATAGGGACAAATAAATGTTAAGTAACACGTTTTTTTTTAGTGTAGCCAAAAGACGAGCTCATCTTGTCGTCTGTGAACAGATGAATACAAACCGCAGTGACTGCCAAAGCATGCATTATGGCCCAGTGTGTCCTGCTGAGTCACAAACGCTTGGGCTGTGAAGTAGCGATGGTGAGGTTGTGAAGGAGGGTTGTTGCTATGGTTTGTATGGCACACTGACCTACAGAGCCAACTAAAGGTGTAGAACGCCAGAGCCACAATAGATTACTGGCCCGCAGAGTGACAGAGAAGGATTAAAGCGCATTTGAAAGAGGAGAAGAGAGGGGGGTTAGCAGGATGCGGGCGAGGACCAGAGAGGATTATATACAGGGAGCAGGATCCTAAAATATTCCTGTGCTGTTGGGGGGTACTCTACATAGCAAAATCAGCAGTGTTGAAATAACCCTGAGAGTGTTAAAGTAACACTTTCAGTGTTCTATATAAACACTGAGAGTGTTACTTTAACAGTCTCAGAGTTGATTTAACACTGGTGATTTTGCTGTGTATGATCCACTCCAAAATGTCTTCTTTCTCTTTGCTCTGTAAAGGCACGTAAGTGTCTGCAGTTACAGATGTTTGGATTTCCCTGTCCCCTTTGCTTTGGACTCCCTCTCTCTGTAATGCTGCAATCCCTTCTAATTCTATCTCGCTTTCTCTCTCTTCCTCTATCCCCCCCCCTTCCCCCTCTGTCTCTATGCTGTAATCTCTTATTTCTACGCTGTAATCTCTCTTTTTTCTGTGCCGTAATCTCTCGCTCTCCTTTCTTTCTATGTGCTGTAATCCTCCCCATCCCTCTCTCTCTATGCTGTAATAATCTGGAGAGATTTGGCCTACGTGCCCATGCTAAGCCTCCTCACCGCTCCCTCTCTAACTCTAATTTAGGCATGGCAGTGGTTATATAACAGTGAGGGTCAGGGGGTCAGTGACGTCGCTTGTGAATGCAGGATAGGAACTGTGGCTGTGGTTGCCTGCTGCAGAGGAACGAGAGGGGAGATCATGAGAATATGGAATAGAAGCAACAGGAAGGAGACTAAAGATTCAGACAGGAAGGAAAACATACACACACTTAGATAAATAGGAGGAAGTAGAAGTTTAGCAAGAGGAGAATGCAAAAATTCATGTAGTATTTTTAATGTAAGCATTGCAATAAATCACAGTGCTAACAAACATCACATATAGAAAGTCAATGTTGTTAGTGCTATGTTTCCTCCAAACAGACTGATGCTAGGGACAAATTGGGTTACAGAGGACAAAATGGATGGAAATATTGAAAAGGTTTCCCAGGTATTGAAAAGCATATGAAAACGATGGATGGCAATGTGACTCAGCTGGTCCTTAAGAAAACAAAAGCAGAGAGTAAAAGGAGAAGAAATGAGAGATAATGTGGAGGGAGAGGAAAAGGTGTGAACTGTGAACGCTGTCAGCTTCAGCTTCCTTCTACTCACCTATTAGTGTTTCCCTTCCTTATTTTAAAACGACACTGACATCAGAGAACCATGCTCTCACTCACATTCACAACATTTCTATTTTCAGCACCAATATTATGGCTCCATTAGCATATTGTGTAGACACTATAGCACCTCATTGCTCTGATTTTGTCCTTTACAGTTTTATGATACAAATGCATATTGTGCAGAAAGATTTACCTTGAGATAATAACAAAAATACATGATCCAAAATATAAAGCATTGCTTTAGTGTATACTGATTTATACTATGTTTTGCTAAATATTCTTAATATCAGGGTGCAATTTGCTTGCATAAAATCAACCATTACATAATATGTATATATATATATATATATATATATATATATATATATATATATATATATATATAATACAAAGTATATGATACAAAGTATCATCAGTTTTCTTTAAAAATGAAAACAATATTTCAACTGGTGAAAGAATTCCCTATTCTGTCCAAAATGGTACAAGTGTCAGAGGGGTTTTAAAGTTTAATTTTATCATTTAAATGAATATATAATAGGTTAATACCCTTTCTTTAACTTGCTGTGTAGGTCTCATTAAATTAAGAAAAAAAAGACCATCAGACAACACACTTCCATTCCAAGGCTTCTTAATTCTGATATTCCTCACAACGTTGCTCCTGTGACACACTGCCACACTTTCCCACGCACAAGAGCCCAGCGCACGGAAAGGAGTCGCGCGCAACCGTCCAGGGCAAGAGGCGGGCCAGTAGAACGAGATCATGTGAGAGTCCACGCGCTGTAAGTAGGTTAGAGCAACCAGCGAAAAACACTGAGCACCAGTTCAGGAGAGGTTGGAAGACCAGGAGTTCTTTACAATATTTTGTAGTAAAAAGTATACGCTGAGTCACAACGACAATAATACTTAAACTTCACGGAGTGAATAGGCTTGGCAAAATCTCTTCCCTCTAATTTGACATTTAGTTTGTTGCAGAGACCAGCTGTTAGAGAACATATGAGGATTTGTTGTTTTTGCATTTTCCAACAGCTCCTTTTTGGGGCGAAGAATCAAAGACCACATTTATATACCTCTATTTTATTTTAATTATCTGGAGTTGTATGTCTCAAAGTCAATACTTAAGAATATGAGAGGTAAGTTTACATATTCTGATCATTATATTTTTTTGCCAAATAAAGTGAATGTTTTGCATTTAAACAATTTAGAATGTGGACGCATTAGTCTGCAATAGCCTTGCTACAATACGCAACTGTCAGATGTGAAGTGCGTGTGTTGAAACCGGCCGCGCGTTGAAATGGTTTGAACGACGACGCAGATCTCAGAAAGGCTTTGCATGATACAACGACCTCGTATCTCCTGCGCAACGTCAAAATATACAAAGTTAACGTAGAAACAAAACCACTGCATTTTACCTTTCACATAAAAAATGTATCTAAATTAAATTTTAAATAATGTCAAATACATTTTATGGCAATTGAATGTGTATAACAGTGTCTGTGTGGTCTAATTAGGGTTAAGGCTGTGATATATACTCAATGTTTCACAAAGAGCGTGCAGATCAACTTCAAAAGGTATTTGTTTGCATTTGCATGACAATAATAATTGTGATGTAGTTACCTTATTTCACCAGCAGCAAGCAGCAAGCGTTTTTGGTTATGTAAGAAAAGGGGAGGAGGGAAAGTGATTGAAATGGCTTTTCACGAAAAACATTATATAATCGTGTAATCTATTTTGTTAGTACGTTTACTGAGATTATGTTTGTTCAGCTCTATAGTTTTTTTTCGTGCATATGGGCCCACTGTCTAAAATGATTGGTTAGCCATATCGAATTTGATGGCATTGCATACACTATATTTATTAATATACTATCAAATTAAAGTTCACATATAAAAATAAAAAATTCCGATATATTTTAGAGTGCTGATTTCGTATGACTTGTGCGTTGGCAACAGTGCTGTTGTTTTCTGCATCCCAGGGTCCCAGCATGGTGGACTGTCAGAGGTTCAGTGACTAATCTAGAATCTCTATGGACGAACTGTGTGACACAGAGGAAGAGTCTGCTGTTCCATTGACCTACTTCTGTCATTAAAGATTACACAGCATTCATGGAGGATGTGTGGGTCCTGGGGAGCCATGGCTTCATTCATTAGCCCATTACTTCATTGAGTACATTCGTAAGCAGTGGAGAAACAAAACAGTGGTAATAGAATGATGTCATAGCAGAAATTTAATGGCATACCCAAAATGAGCCTTTGCTGGTTCATAATCAATACAAGTCCTATGCCTGGTGCATAATCAATACAGTCCTATGCCTGGTGCATAATCAATACAGTCCTATGTATTGTGCATAATCAATACAAGTCCTATGACTAGTGCATAATCAATACAGTCTAATGCCTGATGCATAATTAATACAGTCCTATGCCTGGTGCATAATCAATACAGTCCTATGCATGGTGCATAATCAATACAGTCCTATGCATGGAGCATAATCAATACAGTATAATGCCTGGTGCATAATCAATACAGTATAATGCCTGGTGCATAATCAATACAGTCTAATGCCTGGTGCATAATCAATACAGTCTAATGCCTGGTGCATAATCAATACAGTCTAATGCCTGGTGCACAAGGGCATAGGAGCAGGAGGGATGGGGTAACATGCCCCCCCAATGTAAGAGGTATTCAATGTGGTTCCCCCCAATAATAAGAACAATTTGCAAAAACTGGTGTGCCCCCCATATCAAATTTCAAGGACCAAAATATGTTAAATTATTATCAATATATTTTAACACGATTATTTGTTATCCCTGAGCCACATTTGGTTCTTGCAAGGATTTATTATGAAGAAATAATTTAAAAATTATTTAAAACATGATCATTGGGTATAACATAATGTCAAATAATTTCTTTAAAAAACCTGAAAGACCATCTGGTCCTCCATAATTATATCAGAGTTGACTGCTTTTAGATTTTTTTTTAATGCAGGAAATAATAGTTAATAGCATACACTGTGTGTACAATTATTAGGCAAGTTATATTCTTGAGGATTAATTATATTATTAAACAACTACAGTGCTCTCCGTCAATCCAAAATGTAAACACACCTCAAACCTAAATAGTTAAGAAAGTAAAAGTGAGGTCTTGGCTTTCTTTGGAGAATATCTATGTGTGCACAATTGTTGGGCAATTATTAGTGTGCAGAATAATTATCCAACTAAATGAAAAATGAAATTTTCGCACTTGTTGATTTTCATCACTTAAAGTGAGAATAATAAACAAACAACTCAACATTTACAAATAAACATTTCTGACATTTCAAAACAAATCAGTTACCAATATAGCCACCCTTCTATTCAATAACAGTCACAAGCCTTCCATTCATTGAGTTTGTCAGTTTCTTGATCTGTTGACAATCAACTTTTTGTGCAGCAGCAACCACAGCCTCCCAGACACTGTTCAGAGAGGTGTACTGTTTCCTTTACCGTAAATCAACCGTTTAGGAAGGGACCACAAGTTCTTAATAGGGTTTAGATAATTTGAGGAAGGGGGCCATGTCCTTATTCTTTCATCTTTAAGGCCTTTACTGGCTAGCCACACAGTGGAGTACTTGGATGCATGCGATGGTGCAATGCCTGCATAAAAATCATGGTCTTCTTGAAAGATGCTGACATTTTCCCATACCACTGCTTGAAGAAAGTGGTTTCTAAAAACTGGCAGTAGGTTTAAGAGTTGAGTTTTAAGTCCATCTTGAAACCTGAAAATGTCCAACTAGCTCATCTTTAATAAACCCAGCCCATACTAGTACCAACGAGTCGAAGTGGAGCTCTGTGCCCATTACTGATCCAGCCACAGGCCCATCCATCTGGTCCGTCAGGAGTCACTCTCATCTCATCAGTCCATAAAACCTTTGAAAAATCTGTATTCAGATTTTTCTTGACCCAGTCTTGACGTTTCCACTTATGTGTCTTGTTCAGTAGTGGTTGGGTTTCAGCCTTTCTTACCTTGGCCATGTCTCTGTGCACTGAACACCTTGTACTTCTGGGCACTCCAGGTAGGTTGCTCTTCTGGAATATGACAGCACTGGAGGATAATGGGTTCCTGGCAGCTTCACGTTTGAGTTTTCTCAAATCTTTGGCAGTTAATTTTTTCAACACGTTTCTTGCAAACCTGTTGACTATTTACAACAAAACATCTGATGGTTCTTTGATCACACAATGTTTTACTTTTCTGAGTCAGTAAAATCTCTTTTTTGGCCCATTTTGCCTGAGGAACAAAAGCTGCCTATTAACTAACCTTAGGCCACACCCTCCCTGATTACACAAATACACACCACCTGATGTTTAAATCCAATAAGCATTCCAGTTTATACAGCTTGCAGTTGGAGCATATGCATAATAATGATGATATGGTCAAAATAATGACATGCCTAATAGCTGTGCACACGATGTGTATTCTTTTCCCAAAAATAATCAGACTTGTACCCATACCCAGATTTGAGTGTGGGCCCGGGCCATGTGTAAGGTGTCCTGGGGCCATGTGTAAGGTGTCCTGGGGCCATGTGTAAGGTGTCCTGGGGTCATGTTCTTCATGGTGCGTTTTCTATCACAGCACATGTGATATGGGGTTCAAACATTGTGTTGTTTAATTCTGGGCATAGTCACTTGATTACATCATCAACCAGAATATACGGTATGTCACACATTTGTTTTCAATTACTGCCTACATCAATAAGTAGATGACAACATCTGGTTTGCATTTTCTCTGGTCATCTCCTCCTCTGTGAGTTTAGATGGACCCTGAACATGGCATTGCCATAGTCAGACTCAATGGGTTTAGACACTATAGCAATGACAAGAATTGCTGTTTTACCATCAAGTGAGAACAGAGCTCTGCCTGCCAGGCTGTCTGAAATGTTATAGCCATGTAGGGCATAAAGTTAGCAAGGGATCAAAGACAAAGTGGAGCCTTTCTTTGCTCCCAAGGGCGCTGTTGATCAAGCTCAAACCACTGTCTGTCAGGAGATGTTCACAGTGGGGCTAGAGTATGTGTGAAGGTGCCTCTTTGACAACTGGCTGCTAACTTTCCACTGGAGTTTAAACTCTTGCCCTACTAGGCTGGATGACATCCTCCATTGCTTTCCTATATAGTCTGAGTAGTGTCAGGAGTTTACCTGGTCACGAAAAAACCTGGGGTGCAGATCAAGGCTGTAAGCAACATAAAATGATAAATTGCTGGCCCAAAGTTGGACCCTTTGTCAAATAGAATGACGTGACAGATGAAGGATCTCGATGTGAGCCAATTGACTACATCAGGAAAACAATCCTGCAAAAACAGAGCATTATAATTTAATTAATAGACATTTTTCTAGTGTTTGATAAACTTAAAGAAAAGATACGTCTGATATTTTAACATGGAAATGTCAAACTTCACAAGGCTTTTGAATGTTCTCCTGCAACAGAGTGGTTGAATGAAAATCTTACAACTACAGAATATGATGTGTGGAACTGTGCGTGCAGCACTGCCCTAAATGTGTTCCAGTGGTGGCACTGTCCAGACAAGATTATACGTATGGTCTATTTTAGGACTGTCAGGGAAATGCATATTGACAAGTCACACTCAAAATGCTAAAGAGCAGTGAAGTTAAATACATAGAGGGAAATGGAAGTGAATGTAGCATACATTAAGAATTATTCCATAAACCACACCCATAAAAGATGTACTGCAGAATTTCCATGCAGAAAAGTCAGTGCTTTACATGTAATTTAAATAAATACAATTATGCTAAATCTGTCTGTCAACATTACCAGCAATTTACTCACAGCAAACTCATCTTACTTCAAGAGCAATTACCTAACCCTGAGGTGAACACAGAATACAGGTTGGAGATGTTGAATCGGGGGGCTACCACTTGGCACCTTTGGAGCGTTGATTGTTTGGCTTTAACTCGTCAGGACAACGGCAGGAAATAGCATTTAGGATTAAATACCAGCAACCCTCCAGTGGCCAGCTTACTTCCTGTCGGATTATTTTAGTCAGAACGAGGATTTAAACTAACCGTCTTGCTGCAATGCTGGGATTGTGGGTTTGGTTTCCATATCAGATTAGTATTCAGGAGGGGTCCATGTGGCGATTCTCTGACTTTGCTCGAACCCACAGCACGAGTCAGCGCAAATTGGCATAGCGCTGCCTGGGATTTTGGATAGATAAGTCAAATTATCTACCTTGCCACGTCACCTTCCAGCGTCTCCTTGTGTGCAGTTTGGGCACCTGTATGTTCAATTGCGGAAGTATAGTTGGTGAGCGTAATCATCCCGTGCATGATCTGACTAAAGTCTTCCGTGTTTTACGAGCTGCGCGAAAAAAATTGGCGACTGGGTGCCAGGGTTAGAGGGTATTGGACAAGACCAATTAGAAGGGGAGAAAATTGGGAACATTTTCAACAAAATAAATATATAAAATTAGTAATCAATGATTATGCATTCACTACTGTAAGACAATCTGAGCCCCTGCTAACTAACTCCTTAATAATATTTAATGCAATTTATGAAATTTGGATGATTAGATTTTTACAGGTTTCTACATAGAATTCTTGCAGTGAGTAATGCAATATGATCTCAGGATAGTGCACATTTTTATGTAAAGGCTGCTCCAGACTCTGTAGGAGTCAACGCAAGTTTGTAGTGTCTGTTTTTCTTCATCAAATGGGCATCATGCTACTACGCAGACACAACTAATATTAGATAGAGATAGATATCCACAGAGGCAAGTGGATATGCAGGCAATGAACCAGTGTCTTTCATATGCTGACGAAGCAATACTAAAGAGTTCATTTTCCAGCCATGGAAGTCCTGCTCTACATCCAACGGGAAAATATGTACTAGTAGATTTATACACTACTAGGTCCACTCCCATGCTGTTTGAAATTTAACAATGCCGTCACCAAAAACTAGGTGTTCAGAGGTGGTGCCTTGAAAACAACAATCCGCTACTAAATATCTACCTACGCATGTTTACTTTAGAATCAGGCTTTAAAGAGCATACCTCATCTTAGTCACCTAGCCCACTTTAAGACTTGAAAGGCCAGTAAAGGAAAGATGAGAAAAAAGGAAATAACACGTACCTGAGAGAAAGCGATGCTATGCAAGTAGCCCAGGCACACAAGGTCATGTCCGATGACATTGGGTCTAGACTTGACATGACAAGAATCCCACTCACTTTCCATATGGGTGTTGGTCTGAAAACCATGGGCAAACATCCTGGCAACTTAACTTACACTAGGGCAAGCGCACCTCACACAAGCTTTACCCTATTTTATACGAAGCACTCTGAAGCCAATACAATGTGCAAGGTAAATAGGACCTTCTGACACCCTTTGAGCCGATTGGTTCAGTAAGATAAGAGAGCAAAGTCTCTTAGACTACAGGCTTTACAGAGCCGGGCATAAAGATGCCTTTGAAAGTGGCTCAAGCAATAGCAAAACCTCTACCGGCTTTACTGCACTACAAATCCAATCAATTCAGTCAGAACTATCTGCTAATTGGACACTCCAGACCCTTTGTGGTCCCTCTGTGGTCCATCTGTGGACCCTCTGTGGTCCCTCTGTGGACCCTCGGTTGTCCCTCTGTGGTCCCCCTGTGGTCCCTCTGTGGTCCCTCTGTGGTCCCTCTGTTGTCCCTCTGTGGACCCTCTGTGGACCCTCTGTTGTCCCTCTGTGGGCCCTCTGTGGACCCTCTGTTGTCCCTCTGTGGTCCCTCTGTGGTCCCTCTGTGGTCCCTCTGTGGACCCTCTGTTGTCCCTCTGTGGACCCTCTGCGGACCCTCTGTGGTCCCTTTGTGTACCCTCTGCGGACCCTCTGTGGACCCTCTGTGGACCCTCTGTGGACCCTCTGTGGTCCCTCTGCGTACCCTCTGCGGACCCTCTGTGGTCCCTCTGTGTACCCTCTGCGGACCCTCTGTGGACCCTCTGTTGTCCCTCTGTGGACCCTCTGCGGACCCTCTGTGGACCCTCTGTGGACCCACTGTGGACACTCTGGACCCTCAACAGTCAAGCAAGGGATAGAATTTCCTACACAGAAAGTCTTTTTTAATCACTTTTTATCATGATCTGGACCCATCTTACAGGATTCTTACAGGAGGAACCAATCCTACAACAATTGCAATAGACTTTGTTTCACATTGGTTTCATAAGAACACATCTTCCAATATGAATTTTGTCTGATGGTTCCAATTCACGACAGAAAATCTAAATTATATTTTGACAAGAGCTATCATATCGTTGAAACATTACTAGCACACAGTGCTAACTAGCTATTAATTTCATGAGAGGTAATGAAGAGTTATTTGTGTTTAAAAAAGCATGATTTCAGGTCAACATTTTCCTCACACACAGACCAAACAAGTAAATCAATAACCAGAAGAAATAGTAATTATTAAAACAACTATCTTTCAAACTTTGCTGACATTCGTCCCTGATGCAAAAGTCTGTATACTGCATGGTAAACTTTACATGCCAATTACCATGTGATTTATAGTTTCCTGAAATGAATTAGTTACGGTTTGAGTTTTCAGGTGTGAAAGCCATGAGCACCTATATAACTGTGGCTTGTCCAAACAGCCCATTACACTTGGCCGTGCTAGATGTATAAATAGATTAATGGACTGGCCCGAGACAGCTGAAACGGCCCTTAAATACTTGACATGTTGCCACAAGTTGAGCACCAGTGTAAGTTACATTCAGGGCCCCTTTAGAATATACTGTGGAGTAGATAGGATACAAATCCTCTCAACCTCCCTGGGGTTAAAGCAGTAGGCACGTGGATATCCAACATGTCTACAGTACATTTTCCAAATTGGTAATCATCATTGACTGATCAAATATAGACAATGTTTAAGCCTGTGGACATATCCAATCCCATTTCAGTGATTCAATCTGATTTATTTCCACCTTAAAGGAGGAAAGAAAGTAATTAGATTACTGGCCTTGCCAGGCTCCTACCCAAAGCGTCTCTCCATTGCTGACTGGGAAAGTGTGTCAGTAGAACAGCACTTTCTCTCGAAGCTTGACAGTGCTGCACAAGTGAATGGCATGTCAGATAACCAATCAGAGACAACGCTGTGTAACCCAGGAACTAATAAGAGTGATGGGGAGGGAAGGGGGAGGCTTGTCATGCCGTTGCTAGGGTGACATCCCCCGAATGAGCTTTCGTGGAAAACGGGCAGACCTCATATAACAGGGAGAGGGGTGGGGGGCAGGGATGACCAAGAGAGCAGAGTTTTTTTCACTTTCTTTCTTTATTTCCCTAGTCGCTTTTGGTAGGTCAGTTGGAATTCTATACAGGGAAAACACTTAAATATCTCCTCAAATTATGTAAAGGACTCTTACTGACAAACAGTAGTAATTGAGGATAACTGATTCTGGTCTTTCCTTCCGATCTATGAAGATGAGATTTCCACTTCCTAGTCAGGTGCTAATTAATTTTCTTAGCACCGTGCCAGTGACGCACAGCCTCACTCTGGGGATTGGTTCAGTGTGAGTTGTTTTCTGATGAGCTGGGAAAGGGAAGTATAAATCATTGCTGCCTACAAAGTAAATGTTACCTAATGACTTTTGTCTAACACAAAATTGTATAGTAAAAAAGCAATTAAGCACACCCAGAATTCCAAGCAAATGCAAAAAACATTGAAGGGGCACAACCAGTGAAACTGTTCAACCCTGGGTCCCGGTAAATACAATTGACCTAATGCCCCAGGCCACAGGAGGCCCAGCTATTTAGACAAACAGCATAATGAACAGAATAGCGTGTTCCAGCAAAGAACGCTTGGGCTGTACACATTGTCACACACTTACATATTCAAAATACATTTTCTATTTTTATTGCCAGTATACAGTATATTATTATCAGTAAAACGATGCAGATTGGATTTTGCCTTTGATATTTAATCTGTTGAGATCATAAACAGGGCGGATTGAAAGATTGAAGGGTTTTTTGTAACCCTGTTGATAGGTTTATGATTTATGGTAATATTTACAAACCACCGAGTATGATTCCCAAGCCATCATTTTAAGTAAAAGGCATCATACCATTTCTGTATCTTAAAAACATTGCAGATAAAAAACATTTTGCAACTGTATCACTGCAGACAGATGAAACAAATACCAAATATCGCACCATTCAATCACGCACATCGAGCTACCATTTGTTAAGTTGCAATGTATGAAATGTTCCCTCTCTCATTCCAGCACAAATTGAAGTAATTCCCTGTAAGATCTGCGGGGACAAATCATCAGGCATCCATTATGGTGTTATCACATGTGAAGGCTGCAAGGTGAGCTAGCTCAACCTCAGAGTGCATGCTGGGAGATCTGTTTACTCAAGTCTTCTATTTTAGTTCTGCATACTTTATACCTTAAGAGTACCCTCAGCACATTCAATAAATAATGAGTGTGTATGTGTGTTTGTGTGTGTGTGTGTGTGTGTTTGCAGGGTTTCTTTAGGCGCAGCCAGCAAAACAATGCCATGTACTCCTGTTCCAGACAGAAGAACTGTCTGATTGACCGCACAAATCGAAATCGCTGCCAACACTGCCGGCTTCAGAAGTGCCTTGCCCTAGGCATGAGCCGGGATGGTGAGTGGGAGACTGTGAACCTCATTCCCACTGCCCAGCCGCTTGCACGGATACACACACACACATACACACACCACACAGAGCAAGGTCAGTCCAGAGCGGACCACAGCCTGCCTGTCTCTTCTCAGTCTCACTGAAAGGTCAAGTATGGAGTTGTGTTACACTGTCAAATCTCTGCTCACATCATCCCAGACACACAACGTGATGAAGTAAAATAAAATGATAAATGGGATTGATTCTATATAAATAACATTTTAAACCGGCTGTTTGCTTATCATTCAAAAATTGGTTACTGACTGGGCCTTTTCTTACTTTCCTGAAACAGCTGTGAAGTTTGGCCGCATGTCAAAAAAGCAAAGAGACAGCTTGTACGCTGAGGTCCAGAAGCACCAGGCATCCCAGGAGTTAGCTGTTGTCCACGAGGAGGAGGGTGATGTCGGAGGTCATGGCAGGGCGTATAGCAGAGGCTCCAGCGCTGCCCTCAGCGACCTGGATGACATAACCACCCTGCCAGACGGCTTGCTGTTACACATGCCATTAACACCAGAGGGACCGGGAGTAGACTACTGCCACTTGGAGATGACGGGGGGCAGCGGGGGAAGTAGCTCCTCCTCTCAAAGCTCACCTGAACAGAATGGGCTAGACTTCGGAGACATCAGCCACCACATTAAGCATGAGTACCAGCTGCTGCACGACTCCGGCCTGTTCACGCACGCACTGCCTAACCATTTACTGGACGGGTGTTCCGTGCTCGAGATTGGTACGATATCCTAACTAATTTAACTAATTAAAGCAATACTAGAATTGGCTGCACCTAGGGGAATGTGCTGAGAGATATGGCTCTCTCATCTGGTTATTCTAACCATTGGTGGTTCGTATCAGTGTGGTTCAATGCTAACCGACACGTGCGTTGTGATCCGTAGAGCGTATAACAGCGAGCGTGGTGAAGGCTCACATAGAAACAAGTCAGTACGGAAGTGAGGAGCTGAAGAGGCTGATCTGGTCCCTCTACACCCCTGAAGAGACACGCTGCATTCAGAGCAAGGTAACAGCCATGTCCGGTTCTTTGGGACCAATTTACTATTAGAAACAGTGGGCATTGCATTCTCAATGCTGATTGGACGAAAGCCTAGTATATGACATTACTTTTTACAATATAACTTGTAACTTGTTTGTAATACCAATAAGGCATCTTGGTATTTGTGTTGAATTGTTAATATACAATTGCTTTATACATGCACTCCACTATGTGCTTCAGAACAGTTCCTAGCCATGGTACATTGGCAACATACCACATCCTCTAGTGCTTTATTAAGTAATCACACCACATGTTTAACATTGGCACACCTGGGGTCTTTTTTCAGCCTGCAGAGGTTATGTGGCAGCAGTGTGCCCTCCACATCACCAATGCCATTCAGTATGTAGTGGAGTTTGCCAAACGCATCGCTGGATTCATGGACCTCTGTCAGAATGACCAGATCATTCTTCTAAAAGCAGGTCAGTACCTAATTGTCAGGAACAGTACAATTTACAAATCCATTCCATGGCCTTATATACCACATCTCTCTGACCTCAAAGCATGTTTTTTACTGCATTTCAATGTCTCCGTACTACGTTAATACACAAAAGTATATTTCTGACTAACATGCATTCCTGTCATTTTATATGAAAAGACCAAAAATATTTTTGTTTTTAACAATGGCTCTTCTTGTTTTTCTTCTCGCCCAACATTCCTTGTATGTGCTGGTTGTTCATGATATTTGTTTGAATTGTAACACATTGTATTGTAATTATATATTTTTCGTTTGTGTCAAATAATGAAATAAATTATATGAATCCACATTATATTTACTGAATGTGTTTGTGTGTACATGTTGGAGCACACTGTGTCCTCCTCTCCTGGTACTGTAATGTTCTCCTCTCAGGATGCCTGGATGTACTTCTGATTCGCATGTGTCGTGTCTATAACCCCGTCAATAATACTATTCTGTTTGATGGAAAGTTTGCAAGCGCACAGACCTTCAAAGCTCTTGGTGAGTCTTCTTCTTATAAATGCATATCAATAATATTACAAATGAACATTTTCAGTTAGTCAAACAGGGAAATGCTTGATCAAACTTTTTTGCTTTTCCATCAGTGAGCCTTTTGGGGTTTTATGACACCTGTTTCCCCTCCTTCCTACCAGGTTGTGACGACCTTGTGGGGGCCGTGTTTGACCTTGCCAAGAGCCTGAGTCGTCTGCAGCTTTCTGAAGACGAGATGGCGTTGTTCAGTGCATCTGTTCTGCTGTCACCAGGTACGCCGGGCCTCCTTTTAGCTTGTTTCATGTCCCATGTCTGAATCACACTGTAATGTGTAAGATGGAAAACAAACAGGGAATAACTCTGGTTGTCGCAATTCTTTCCCTCCAGACCGACCATGGCTGACAGACAGCCAACAGGTGCAGAAGCTCCAAGAGAAAGTCTATCTTGCTCTGCAACATTGTCTACACAGAGGTGGCTCATCTGAGGAGAAACTGGCAAAGGTACATGAACGAGAATAACCTATTTCCTTATTGATAAGACAGGAGTTTGCTAATGAATTTGGGTTAATATGTTAAAAATATAAATGTTCTGTTTGTTGTTTCTTTTCTCTCCTACCTTCAAGATGGTGTCTAAACTTCCCGTGATGAAGTCCATTTGCAATCTGCACCTTGACAAGCTCGAGTTTTTCCATCTTCTCCACCCGGAGACAGCGTACAATTTCCCGCCTCTGTACCGTGAGGTGTTCAGCAGTGACATTAACTTTCCAGACTCCACAATGGGCTAAGAATCAATCAGTTTAGAAAGTCAAGTGATTCATATAGAGACAGAAATATATAGGAAAGGAGAATCAGAGGGGGGATGAGGAATAGTGAAGCCACCAGCAGCTCAGTAACCATCCTGCATACTACACCTTCACACACTACGCTCACCTCAGATTTCCACCCTACGGAGTTGCTTGGGCTGTAAGCCATGCTTTAAATGTTACCCATTTTTGGGGAGTAAAACAGTTCTGAGAATTTATTTTTTCAATCTCAGATGTTTTATCTAAGTTTTAGATCTCACATAAGCTGAAGTCCTCTGAAATGATTTAGACTTTGTTCCCGGTTCTCCGTGATTTTGTAAGCTAATTTTGAATGTACCTCACAGACGTTCTGCCCTGCAGACTGAGAGGGAATTTACTATATACCGTACCATCCTGCCCCATGGTAGATTTGCTGTCTAGATATCTGTTTTTATTATATTTAATGGCAGATATACAGTGCAGTTTAACTTTCTTATTTGGTGGTGCCCATACTTGCAGATTTGTATCCTATGAACAAACTGTTTAAAGGGACCAAGATCAAACATTGTTGGGGAGGTTTTTCAGCATGGACGTCTTGGACACAGAGACGTAAATGTGTCTATGACCATGCATGCAGACTTGAAAACATAGCACTAAGACAAAGCACTTATTTTGACCTACACAATACCTTATACAGGCACCAGGCACACATTCAAAAGCTGATATTTTTAGCTCTTAATTTTTTTAGATGCAATCCAAAGACCTCAGTCCAATTACCTTTTCCCTTTGCGAATGCCACTTAAAGAGAGCAAGATAGAAGAATTACATAAGTATTTTTGACATGTTCCTTAGTGTATTTTTCTTTATTAGACAGGGGAATGAGAATATAACTAAATAGAATGATTCATGTTATTGTTAAAGACAATGTGTACTTAACGATTTACTTGGTTAATCAAATGCAGTTAACAGTTAAAGGAACTATCTTCACTAGGACAGTGTAATGAATGTTCACCAGTCTCAGAAAGGCTGTCTGACCATATTCTGGGGTACTAGGAGGAAAGATTATTTGATGAATAGCACTTACTGACTAAAAGCCCTCCATCACCGATCCGACACATTTCTCATGAGTCCAAGATTCTCAGGGTTTCAACTCAAAATGGCTAGTTTTCCTCCTGAAAATGTCAGCCCACAACAGCCACTGAAGGAGAGAGTTGCAGCAGTCCAAGGAGGTACTGAAAGCAGAAGATAATAAGAAAACTAATAGGTGGCAAAATATGTACCTGTGCCACCTTAGCACCAACAACAATGGGGAAGTGTGTATGAAAATATCTAAATGACCAGTAGAGGGACATTGTCCAGCCCTCCTGCTACTGTACTTGACCTCATCATGTTGAGGCAGTGTAATGTTTCAGACTGAGCTGAAGGTGTGCTGATATTGGTAACGATGCCCTCTAAGCTACTACCTTCTACCTCACCCTCTCACAGAAATTGATGGAACGAGAAATGTTTGGCATCCACCAGCTACCCCCCTGAGTTAAGAATAACTACATTTACGTTATTGAGATATTGAGGGATTTTATAAATTGCATTGCAATTTGACATTGATATAAATGGCAATGATATACATACAAAAATATGTATTATATGAAGATATATTTTTCCATACTGTTTTTTGTGAGAGAGCAGCCTTTTATTAATCTCGACCAGGGAGTTAAAGTTAGATACACATCTTGTTTTACTGGGTGTGGCAGGATGTTGTTTTTAGGAGTTCTCAAAGCGCCGTTTTGGAATACATGTTTAATACAAATGGCATCAGTAGAAAATGTAGATCGACAAGCTGCTGAGTGAACATTCTGTTTAAAATGGAATACTTGTATAATTTTTAACACAAGAAGAGATCATTACTTGCAGGCTTTGGATATTTTCTGTCCTATTATATTTATGCGGGGGGGTACTGTTTCACTTTGCACTGCTGGAACAGTGCTGTTGTTCATACAGTTCGTATTTAGGGAGATACACTTTTCTGGGTGCTTAGGACAGTTACATAATGGGACTGTGCAATAATGTCTTTCCCGATGTCTGTTAGGATGGACTAAAAAGCTCTGTTAGATGGCTCAGTACACTTCAAAAGCACTCCAGCCAGAGACCCTTAAAAGGCAGGGCACAAGTAGTTTCAAGTGCGCTCAAAGTAACGACACCCAACCTTTACACAGAACTAGTATTAACTGATGTGAGTTTATGGTTCATAAGATTGTAACTAAGTGTAAATGCTCTGTAAGTGATCAGAAATGTGTCTTTTGTGGCAGTTCTGAAGGTGTGTAGTTAAAATTTCATACTGTCACTCAGGTAGATAGCTGAGCTTTCTTTCCTAAGAAGAATCGTCAGTTTGCCCAGTCAGACAGCTCACAACCAATAGAAGACAGAGAATCTTCATCACTGTGTACAGTAGGCCTACATGTTATTGTGAATGTTGATCACAGAAGTATCAAAGATGTTACCCCTATGTAATATCAATAATATTACAGGATTTAGACTGAATTCTAGAAGATATAAGATTTAAAATGTAAAGAAATTTAAAGATGGATTTAATTATTTGAATGCTGTGTTGGTTTTGATGTGGTCTTTCAGTTATTCATTTCTATCCTCATCATTTATATTTGTTTTCCCCTCAGTGTAGTGTTCTCCTGTTTGTCTTGGAGAGTTGTAATTCTATTTTTTTAAGAATATTTTTAAGAATATCTCAGTAAAAGTTATTATTTTCTCATGATCCTTCTGTTTATTATGTTTTTGTTCTGTTTTCAGATTATTATTGAAATCTATGTATATATGTAGATTTTAATAAGATATCATTTAAATATGTATATGAAGCCTCAGAGGTTTTTAACACATTATTGTTGTACAATGGGATACTATATGTGGATTCCAGAATGTAATAAAAGTCTTTTTACAATAAGTTAGTTGTCTGTGTACTTACCTTGAACTAAGATATTTCCACAACAGTTACTTTATTTTACAAATAGGAATAAAATAATATTTGTTGTTTGACCCATCAAAACATGTAGCATTTACATTGACAAGATAAATCATGCGACTAAGTTCTCACTGAATTTCAATCCCACTTCTGACAACACATTCAAGTTCAAACTCCAGTATGCAAGACCCAGTTGTCTATCTCCATCAATACCAATGCATCTTTTAGATCCAGATCTTTATAAGTATCACTGTGAACACATTAGCGTTTTCACAAATGACAAGTGAAATTAAACATAAATGTCTAGCTCAAAGGCAGAAGGGATTCGTTTTCATCAGGTCATCAGATATTTTATCTAGTTAGCAACCTTTTAGTAAGTGGGGCCCCAAAAATGTGTCTTAGGAGTGGTCAGATGGGGCCACTGAAAATCTTGGTGTGGCACACCAAAACCAAAAGCGAGAACTGAATTTTTGAAATTCCATTATGCTGTTTCAGTACACAGGCTAATTGAAAACAATGTAAATATGAGAATTAAGGAATTGCATACTAATATACTTTAGTTTCTTATTTTACAGTTAATGTTACTATTTATCTAACGTGCATAAAGTACAACTGGTACAGTTAACATTTTGAGTTCCACAGATATATGTATATACATGTGTTAGGTGATTCATTGTTATTCAAATCCTCCAGTTTCCTTAAAAAGACAACTATAAAACTTTAATTTGTGTCTTGTAGACAATTTGAACCTCTGATAAATTATATTTTTTATTGTTGTGTTTGTTTTTCTTAATGTTTGTATTTTATGTTTCTATTTGTGTATATGTTTTATTGTTGTATTACAGGTCTCAGCTTTAAAAGAGACATGGGTAAAGAAATTTGTTTTGTTTAAGGGGAGCCACGGGGGGGGGGGCACTGGGGGGGGCACCCCTGCTTTCAGTAACTGGTTAGAAGCTCTACCACTAAGCTTTCCCGTCACATGAATTTTTCTGGGAAATTAACAAATTAAACTGTATGCCACATTTACAATAGGTGTATATTGTATCTTTGTTTTTTTAATGTAACTTGATACTATCCAAGTTGCCGTTTTTGATGACCGCGGTGGTCTTCAACAGTTTCAGAAGCAAAAGTATGTTACGCAGATATATTGACTTATAGTGAGAGTACTTGAGAATGAAATAAACACATCCAGAAAACTATACCAACACACGTCTGCCACACTGCGGAAAAAGTAAAAACAGAACTATTGGCCTGCTTTTCTTCTTGCGATAGTGGGCGCTGCGCAGCTACTAGTCTACAGAGAAAAGAAAATATTGCAGATTGTGCAATGTGATGTGCAGTGCAGGAATTTGGGGGTTTCAAATAGATGGATTGGTGCAGCTTTGCAAGAGTGTAAAAAATAAGGATATACTCAGACGTAGTCCGATTGCTTTCAAAACCTATGCACTTTCGTTGAAATCTGCGTGCGACTAAAACCGCATTTGTAGTCACGCTCGTGAACCACAGGAAATCCTCGTAGACGTGGTCAGTCAGTAGCTCTTCTTGGCTGTGTTCTGACCGAGGTTTGAAAAACCGTAGAGCCATCATATGACCACTCAACAAGGACCAGGGAGTACTGTACTCTACCGTTATTAGCTAACAATTTAGCAAAATAGTTACGTTGTTGTGTAACGTTTAATCCTTCGGTAAAGTCTAAACCTGTCCGACTCCAATATGTCTGTAGCGGGCTTCAAGAAGCAGTTCTATAAAGCCAGCCAGGTTTGCCAACTTTCCTGTAATCTGAATAACTGTTAGCATAAGTAGCTAGCTAAATAATTATCGTAAGCAAGTTATTTACTTATATAGAAGTATGACGACTTTGTAATTTATTTACGTTAGCAGGTCGGTTTACTTTATAACTTAAACAGCTTGTGAATGTGATCATATGTCAATTATGTTTTTCTAAAAGAGGTTTTATTTGAGTTTGCTGGCGTCACTAAATAGCTTGCATGATCTTTTGAAGCGTAAAAAGTTAGCAAGTAAAAACTGGAAATTGTGTTGTTATTCGAAAATGTATTTTCACGTTAAGCTATACAGTAGATATTTGGCTAACTATAGTTCTAATTATTGCATAGTAAAAATACCAGGACTAGTTTCATAGCGCGTACCTAGCTCGTTGTCTTAGCTACGTTACAACACACACCATGTTATACATTACAGTACTGTACATATATTATGATACTTGTCAAGTTTGTCACCTGTCAAATAGCTGATCTAAACTATGCCATTGGAAAGGCTTTCTTTTAGATCTAACATTGTACTTGTACACATGTTGGATCAGAATAAATGCATATACACTAGGTATACCGTTTAACATGCAGCTACAGTAGGTAAATCTGCCTTCTATTTCTATGCAATTCATTCTATCGGATGTGGGTATTTTAAAAACGGGCCTCCGGGACATTCATTTCTGGTTGTGTTGGTGTGTACATAATTCATGATTATTTTTCGTCACTCAAAGCTTAAGCTTTGAGGTTACTTTATTAGCTCTAAACACAAGTGGAATTTACATTATAATATTTTTAAATGTTAAATCACATTTCAGATTAGATTGATAGTTGATTGTTTGGTGTGTAGGTTTGTAGCCTATATTACTGGCGATTGTTTTGTACTCCCAACTTGACCTGTCTTGTACTCCCAACTTGACCTGTCTTGTCTTATTTCAGTTGATTATTAAAATACTTTTTCAGTATCTTCCTGACCAATGCTGATCTCAGCAGGAAATACATCTGCGTTTACCCCGACTTCCTGTTAACAGACCACCCTCTTGAGTAGGAAAAAAATGCGAGGGATATGAAGATACGATTCACACATCGGATAGAATGAATTGCATAGAAATAGAAGGTAGATTTAGTCGATCCATCGATGGAAAGTCCAGGAGACTAGAGGGGCAGAAGTGCAGTGTTTGTATATACACGTAGGTTTATGTGTTACATGCAGTAAAGAGAGATTAACGGGGTTGTGATCTGCCTGGTTAGACTGCAATGCAGTTGCATAATCTTGTCAAACTCCTTAAGGATTTTATGATGCCTGGCATTAATAATAAATAAGATGTTCCCCTGCAAGGCACAAAATAACACGTTTATTCATTGCGTTTACTGGTGGGGTTACTAGTAATGATGGAATGTGTTTGAATGTATGCTTAATTATAAGAATTGGTTTCATCTGTTTTCTATAGCACAGTTTTTTCTGCTCTTTTGGAATGCAGGAAGTTGGCTTTAGAGTCTGCAGCACCATACACACCCATGTTGTTTCACTTACTGTCCTTTTCAGTTCTTCAACACATTGCTAAAACTGAGCTACACATTAAATTGGTTGACTGCACACACTCTAAGAATCCTAAATAATACTATACTGTATATTGTCCATTATTTGCTTACTTTTCATCCTGCTCAGGGAAGTTGATAGGAATGATAGAGGAAATAGTGGGTCATAGTGCACTCTGCAGATGGCTGATCTCAAACCCAATAAAATCAGTGTTATGTTTTGGCCTGATAATGCTTAACTCTTACTATTGGGATTGTTAAAGTTACATAACATGATGATTCAAATATAGGTACATCTATTGGCCATATCCTGATATTCTTTATTCTGACAGCTTATGTTGCAATGCTTTTATTGGATGGCTCCCCTCACATTTATGACTTATCAGTAAATGAACAAAGCATTGGGTGCCACCCCACTTAAAAGCCCTTTCTATTGCTTTCAGCCATGCTCTATACATTGTTGCAGTCTTCCTTCAATCTTATTTAAAGATGTGACTTTAGCAATGAACAAAACAATGTTTTAAACAGTAGGTTTTGGCCTCAATGTGTAGTATGTTATTTATGTCTCTAAGTCATATCAGTGACATACTGGTACATTAGTTAGCCATGCAGTTCCAACTTTAAGTCTGGTGGTTTTGATGAGTTGGTGCCAATATCATGACATATTACCTATTTTCTCTGGGACTCAATAGCACTACATTTACTACCAGATGCTGAAATTTTCAGACTCAAGGTTTCTTGCTTTCTTCATGCTGTTCATCTAGCCAATGCCTTTTATTTCTGAAGAGCAGCATTATAGCCATGTGGTTATTTGTAGTCCAGAACATTCTCTATCTGTTGTAAGGTAGGAGACTTGGGGCAGTAGCAAAAGCGCAAAGTGTACACTGTCAGGTTCAATCGTATGTGAGGAGGTTTGTTAATTCTGTGGGGTTGCAATGTGGCCTCTGTTACTAGAGCACTTTACAGTCGAACATTTGAAAGTCATCATTAAATTAGCTGATTATCAAGGTTTACACAATGTTCAACCTAGTGTCCAGACACTGGACCTCTGTTGAAGGTTGTGGGTCTTCCAGCAAATCATCAGCTCTAAAACAAATGTTAAAAAACACCCAGGAAAGTACAATACTGGCCAAAAAAGCAAGCAAAAGTGGCCAGCGATGAATTCAAATTTTAATCCCATAGGAAATCTATGGCACCACCTGACATCAGGAAATGAAGGTGCCCCTCAAACAACACAGAAGTTGAATAATTCACAGCGGATGTAGAGAAGTAGCTGTAGAGAAGTGCAGGAAGCTTAGGGATGTTTACAAGAAACTTTTTACTGCAGTTGTCTTTGCCAAATAATGTGCAACCAAATACTAGGCTAATTTTTTGGGAGCCAATAATCCTGTCCATGTCATTGGTTTTCTTTTTTACAGTGAGAAACCTAGGGTTCAGTATGACAACTTCATTACATTGAATTCCTTATTAATAATGGAGAGGAAGTGGGAAAAATAGAGGAATATGCTTGATTTGAAATCCATGCTGCAGCTGTATAGTGATGTGCACTTCAGGCAGCTTCATAAATTTATAGTACACCCTCGGCCTCTCTTTATAATCTTTCAAATGTTGTTCATGCTATGAATAGAGGTTGTCATGATTTTCTAAAATACCTGCATGAAAATCAGTAGGGCTGGGTACATTGTATGGATGGTCCAATATCATGTTTGTTTAGAAAGTTGTTGTCTGCACGGTGCGTGTGTGGTTCATTCAGGTGCGAGACAGATGTTTATCTAAAATATTGTGAAACAGGACAGGTCCTGGCAGAGTTTGGCCCATTACAGGGAACTGACTCACTATCAAAGTCTCTCTCACGATAAGAATACAATTACACCATTCTTTGTGTAAAATAAATGTATTTTCAGGCATCAACAGTGTGCTCTCTTCCCTGTTTATCTCACTTACACAACAGTAACAGTCAAAAATGTAGCCTTGTGTTTGCATCAGTGCATAACTGAAATGTGACTCAATTTCAAGAAACAAGGCAGGAGATTTACTTGTTACGTTCATGTCACTCATTCTTTGTTTTATTTATTTATTTTTACTTTTTGATTGATTTGTCCAATTCCCCTTGACCTTGCATTGTCGGAAACTCGTCAAAAAGTAAAGGATTACATGCTATCTTTCAAGTAAATGTTGCAGAACCGTCCGATTCTTATCACACTTTTTGTTCAACACGGACTCTTTTAGACAGTAAATGTGAACGATTAAGCAGTTTCCTACTATATTTCTTCAGTTAAACTCACATTCATCCAATCTGCCCATGAAGCTATACTAGTCCAATTTAGTAACACCCTTGTTTCAGGCACGCCTGTACTTTTTGCACCTCGCCATGCTGGAGCTCTCAGCATAGTGGGAAATGCTGTGACCAGGATCGAAGCCCTGGCCACCTTGACCTACCAGTAGTCGTTCTGCGATCCAGTGACTTAGTCCATTACGCTATGTTTTACTTACATTTTACCCCATTTTTCTCCCCACCCATTTGGTCTTGTTTGGAAAGGTGTGGGATGGTGAAGGGTGCTCACATGGCACCACATGTCATCAAGCCTTCTGATTTAGTATCACACTGCTCGTCCAACATAAAAAACTTTAGCTCATGCGTGGGGTGATTACGCTCACCAAGTATACGTCCGCAATTTAATTCACAGGCGCCCGATCTGCACACACAAGTCGCTGGAGAACCAAGTGGTAAGGTAGATAATTGTACTTATCTATCCCATACCAGGGCAGCACTGTGCCGATTTGCACTACCTCATGATCGAGCTTCTGGGCGAAGTTGGAGAAGCCATATTCAGGCTCAAATCACTGACTATTGTGACATAATTTTTCCTGCCTGTTTAATTTTTGTTTTTTCAAGGATCACTTTTCACCCTAAATCATATTAAGCTTATGAGGCTTATGAGGCTAACGCAACCACTCTACATAATCGTTTGCCATGGTAGCTCTTCTGTTTCTAGGAAGTGCTGAACTCACCATTTCCTTGCTGTAGCCTATAGCAGTGGTTCTCAATCCTCTACTGAGGAACCCCCAGCCAGTCCATGTACTTGAACTATTCCTGAGCTAGCACACCTGATTCAACTTGTCTACTATTTACCAAACCACTGATTAATGAATTGAATGTGGTAGTTCTGGGCTGAAGCTAAACTGTGGCACATCTGGGCATCCCAAAGCAGAGGTTTGACAACCACTGGCCTTAAGCAGACTGATTCCTATTTGTTTGGACCACAGGTGTCCAACCAATACCCCGGAGGGCCTGGTGTATGCTGTTTTTTCCTTTTAATTATTTAAGACATAGACTGCCAGGTAAGGGGAGATCCTAACTAATCAGTGACCCAAACAATCCGTCTGGTACAATGTAAGAGCAAAAACCTGCAATACACTATGCTCTTCGTGGAACAGGTTTGAAACCTGTGGTTTAGATCAGCGATATTCATTCCTGCGAGCCGCAATATTGTAGGTTTTCACTCCAAACCAAATTTAGCAGAGGTGACGTTAATCAGTACTAGGATGACACGCTACCTCAGGGTTGTCGCAAATAGCATTGGACAGAAAGCGTACGGAATTGCAGCTCGCAGGAGCAGGAATGGTCTAAACCATGGGCTCTATTACTGGTTGTACTTGCACTATGCAGGTTCTTTGTTTGATCTAAGATTTTTCTAGTTCAGTGTTAGCAGCTCTAGTTCCGGAGGGTTGAAGCATTTCTGCTAGAAACATAAATCAGATGTGTTTAGGCCCTTCAGTGCCACAGGTGCTTATGTCTGCTGGACACATTTCCCTTCTCCATCCCTCGTACACTCACTCTGCCAGATGCTGTGTGGGTGTAGGTCACCCGTGTTCTGGCCTACACCTAATAGAAATAAATGTAGCTATGTTTGCTCTCACCAACCAGAATTTCTGTGACTGTTTTTAGTTATAGATCAGCTCTTTATATTGAGGTGTGTCTTTCTTCACTCCCAATTTTTTTTTGGCTCGTAGGTTTACTTCATACAAGGCCCTGCGCACTACTGTTTTTTAAAAGGTAGACTAGCAACTACAGCATCAAAAAGGGGTTGATCGCTGCGTTTAGTTTGTGACATTTACACGGAAGGGATTTCTATGATTTCATCTGAATGAGGTGGAGATGAAGGTCTCAAAGTTCCTCAGGCAGTGGTCACATGGCAGTTTTTATGGCCCCAGACAAGGCAGGAGGTGGCGCCTTGTCACTGACACTGTCTGCTGCAGCTGCTGCTTCAGAACCACCTCTTTGTTCCCAGAGCCAGCTGTTTTTCTCTTGGACATAACTGAGTTTTATCTCCCTACCTTTTTAGGTACTGGCATAGCGAGAGAGAGAGATATGTAGGCCACGTATTCCAAAGAATTGCAGATTCTTCAAGAACAGAGAATGTTACTTAATGATTATGAAATATTGCTAAATTTCCTTGATTTTGTGACTAAACTTCTAACCGAATTATCACAGAGATGAGGCATATGTTCAGTTGTTCCTGAGCGTTAGTATGATACTGATATTTGCTCTTGCTTCTATGTCTGTCTCAACTTTAATATGTGGGCTCCTCTTTGCTAGCAGTTGCATAAACATAAAAAACAACCAAGCATGTTAAGAAAATACCCATGTAAATAGCCAAGAACAATAATGTGTGATGAGTGTCATTTTAGTTCACATACTTTTGGATCATTTTCTATATTTGTCTACAAGGTTCTAAGAATTAATATTTCAGCATTTCTACGCTACAGTGCTACCTTTTTCTCATTGTTGCTCTTTAAGATTTGCATGAAGCTGATGATTAATATTTCAACTAGGAAACTAAATAAGAGAAGTTCTTTGGAACAGTTGACTATTTCCTGTAAAATAGAAATTACTACATTCTATGAAAATAAATGTGGTCATTGTACTGTGAACAGTTTTTTCACGAAAGCCACTTTATCTAATTTTCTCCCACAGTTCAGAGTTACTGTGAGTTGCAGCCCATATTTTGATAGCTTTCAAAACAGTAATGTTATCACATGTTCCACTGCAAACTGACATGAAAAATATAACTAAGACTGTGGAATCACAAACATTTCAGTAGGCTGCACAGCTGGCCGTTGTGCTGAATCCACCTGTTGTGGCTTTAAATCACTACGTGGAAGTTGTCAGTTTCACTTCCTCAACTTGCAACATCTGTGGCATTGTGCTGTGTGACAAAACTGTACATTTTAGAGTGGCCTTTTATTGTGGCCAACCTAAGGCACACCTGTGCAATATTTATGCTGTCTAATCAGCATCTTGATATGCCACACCTGTGAGGTGGATGGATTATCTTGTCAAAGGAGAAGTGCTCACTAACACAGATTTAGACAGATTTGTGAACAATATTTGAGAGAAATAGGCCTTTTGTGTAGATAGAAAAAGTAGTGGATCTTTGTGTTCATAAAAATAAATGGGGGCAAAAACTTTTTACTTGACTGGCATACTGTTTTCTTTGTTCGTAAATACAAACTTTTCTTTGTGTTTTATTTGACATATAGGCAGGCACGCAGGAACCTATTTTGTCATATTCAGTTGTCCGTATCATTACAGCTTTTTGGTTGATTGTGTAATAACCCAGGTATGTTCCTACCTCTACAGTTGGTCAGTGAGAAGGTTGGCGGTGCTGAGGGAACGAAACTGGATGAAGACTTCAAAGATTTGGAAAGGGTATAATGCCTCCTTGCCTTCATAACATACATTACCTGAAGTAGGCTAATTATTAAGATATGGTACAGAAACAAATGGCACAACAAAACTGCTAGATGTGTGATACAGTAAAACAAGGGTTGAGACTAAAGTGTCACAGGTAAGTAAACTGAACACAGCTAGTGGAATGGGTTTTGGGGTGACTAAATGTCTCGTGGTATTCGTACATGTTTATTAAGCAAACAGATGCGCTTCACGCTCTGAATGCTGCCTCTACAAGCGAGTGCTTGTTGTGCACACATGCTCTCATTCTGCTTTAAGAAACAAATTCATATCAAAATGGTCTACCTACTGAGATGCACAAGCTTATTTACAGATGTTGACCGTTTTATCCATTCAAATTGGACTGGTTGGTAAATCATGGTTAATGTGTTCCAAACCAGGTTTTAATTGTGTCCTGTCTATTTTTATGTTTAGGCTAAAGCATTTCATTTACATTTACCTTATAGTAATTTGCAGATGCTTTGACCCAGAGCTACTTACAGTAAGATATACAAGATAAAAAATCTTTATCTTGTTATTAAATAAATCTGAAGATATACATGTAATCCCATAACCATTGAATGTTTCATATTGCAAATATGCTAAACCATTAGACAGTGTGGTTTGGGCTTCTGACTGGTCTGTGGAAGGTCCCTGGTTCCAATCCCCAAAGTGAAATCTGTTATTCTGTCTGTGAGCAAGACCGTTAACACTGATTGCTGCTCCTCTCTTAGTTACAATACCCTCAGGTTGTCTCTGTAAATCAGAAGTGTTTCTTAATTAACTTGCCTGGTGGTATTATGGTAGTAATGGTTTGGTTCATGCACACAGGCCTAGGAACGAATCCAACATGACCTTAATGCCCTACCAGACTATGTGCATTCTGGCCATTAGGGTAGTTTGCAATGTGTACTCCTACAACAGCTGGATGATACAGATGGGATTTGGGCTTCATTCAGGATAAAGGAGACCAAGGATGAGCTCCAACCTGGAGGACTTAAATCCTCCTGTCCTCCACAGTGTGCTGTAATGGCCCAGACATGAACTGGAGGGCCAGTAGGGCGCACTACGCTCTCTGGTCTAAAGATCAAATCCCAATGCCCCAGGGCCTTAACGGGGACTCTGTCCTGTTTAACAGGAATGGATGTTAAATCTGTGGTCCAATTTCCAATCTGGCCCTCATACCATCATGGCAACCTAATCAACCCCAGCTTTCAATTGGCTCATTCATTCCTCCTTAACACACACATACAAACACACTTCTTCCTGGGTTGTTGCTGCAAATTGACTGAGAACATAATCTAATGTGCCAGGTAAAATAATAAAAATATACTAATATAAAAGTAAAACCGAATGTGTGGGCTGACCTAATCACTCACTCCTTTAGTATTCATAAAAAAGACAATCCAGGCTAAATGTCTGTATTTCTGCTCACCTAGGAAACGGTTGTGTAATGTGTTTAGCATGCCGTAGGTGGTAGAAGTTCGTGGGATGACAAAAATCAATTCAATATCAATCAGTCACAAATCTCTGCAAGCACTGTCAAGACCAAACATGTTAAAACATTCATAAGGACGAGGGTCTATGGTTGGATCAAATAAAGGAGGACATGCTTACTGTTGCCTTGTTTAACATCACTACTCCATAACTTGAAAAAGTTCAAGGCCATTGATTGTTTCCTTGTGTTTGGTAATGACGTCCCCTTCCGTGTCTTCTGTAGAAAGTAGATGTGACCAACAAAGCTGTGGTGGAAGTCATCTCTAAAACCTCTGAGTATCTGCAGCCCAACCCAGGTGAGACAGCTAGATGACTGGAGTAGTGCCCGGCCTGCATCCAATGAAAGGGGTTCTCTCTTCATCCCTGTCCTGTATCTTTCAGCATCGCGGGCGAAGCTGTCCATGTTGAACACCGTGTCTAAGATCAGAGGCCAGGTGAAGAACCCAGGCTACCCCCAGGCTGAGGGCCTACTGGGAGAGTGTATGGTGAAGTACGGCCGGGAACTAGGGGACGAGACCAACTTCGGTATGTCTGTGGTGTCTATATCTGTTTTTAGTGTGTCTGTGGTGTCTATATCTGTTTTTAG
>JACXGM010002481.1:0-40799 GCA_016801145.1 Umbra pygmaea
ATGCTAATTCTTTGAGATAGGAATTTTGGGTTTTCATGAGCTGTATGCCAAAATCATCAGTATTAAAACAATAAATGACCTGAAATATTTCAGTTGGTGTGCAATGAATCTAAAATATATGAAAGTTTAATTTTTATCATTACATTATGGAAAATAATGAACATTATCACAATATGCTAATTTCTTGAGAAGGACCTGTATATTTCTTAGTTGTGTACTTAAGTGTGTCTTCCGTCAATGGCGACATATAACCTTTGACTGCTGTAGTTGCTCTAAGTTCTAGGGAACTGCCAAACATAACGTGAATAAAGTTATAGTATTTTTAACAATACATTATTTGTCAATGAATTTTTTTTTCTGCCGGAGACGCTAGATTGGAAGTTTGTCATTGACAACGATATCAACACCCATGATCCCACACTACTTCCCGACGTCATCCAAGTACATCTTTTGTTATTGTTTTGATAGAGAGACCCCTAGCGGCTAAAAAGTACATATTGTACGTTCAAAGAAGAAGTTACAGGTCTGTGAGAGCCAGAAAACCTGCTTATTTGTAGGTGACCAATACTTGTTTTACCAAGGAATTTACCAATAAATTTATAAAAAATCCTACAATCTAATATTCTGGATTTCTTTTTCTCATTTTGTCTCTAATAGTTGAAGTGTACCTATGATGAAAATTACAGGCCTCTCTCATCTTTTTAAGTGGGAGAACTTGCACAATTGGTGGCTGACTAAATACTTATTTTGCCCCACTGTATATATGTATATATATTCGTACACACTTGAACATTGACTGAGCTCACAGGCATCCAAGTGTGACAAGGCAATGTGCCAGTTAAATTATCACCCAAACCAGGAAAATTCGACTTCTTACAAAATGTGCTTGTTACAACACTTGTTATGAGCTGACTTTCCTAGTGCGTTTTGCATAAGGCATTTTCTCCCAGGCTAGATAATGTAATGTATTTTGTTTCACATTCCTTGACATACAATTGCCAACCTTTTGAAAATAAAAAATACAGACCTCACTCATGTAAATATAGGCTTAAAACCTTGAAGATGTCTGTATGTCTTGTCAGAAATAGAGAATTCTGTCAACTAAGTTTAAATATGAATCTATATACACATCATCAAAATAAACCCAATTTATTTTAGGTTTTACAAAGGACTGAGTATTTTGAAATTCCCGTCTAGTGACTCCAGAGCATCACATAACAATGAATTTAGAGATAAAAAACACTCCCACAGGAGTTTATTTATTATAAATATATAATGACTATGGATACATTCCAGAGCTT
The DNA here is from genome assembly GCA_016801145.1 of Umbra pygmaea. NCBI lineage: Eukaryota > Metazoa > Chordata > Actinopteri > Esociformes > Umbridae > Umbra > Umbra pygmaea. Next base: position 1,302 of record JACXGM010002481.1, read on the forward strand.
AGACGTCGCTCATACAGTATGATATTAATCATATGTTACTTCTCAGTTGATGACACTAACGTGGCACACATCTATTGGTAGGTGCATCATTTAAACAGGTGCATCATTTAATTTCTGCGACAGAAGAAGGCTGGAGTAAGTCACATAACGAGTCTAACTGGTTGACAGAAATGCTCTCTTCAAACATGTTGACCAATATTGTGTTCATCACTAGTTACAGCCAACAATACATAAACGCCACCCATACACCCATTTCTAATAAATTGGGAATTCAAACCACAAGGACTTTTTTAAGACCAAAAGCAAGTGATAAAGTGATAGAACCTAATAAAACCTTCTATATGCAGCCAAGGCCAAAGATTCTATGCCAGGGATCCAAGTGTTTGGCAGTGAAAGACATTTTCATAAATGCTGTTTTATCAACCAAGTAAATACTTAAATATATTTCTCTCAATTTCAGTAGTAGATAGGTATGTTCAGTTTTATGCTGGCTTCAACCATACCTACATTTCAGAAGTTACCCCAAATTAGGTTCTCAGGAAACTATTTTTTAAAACATGAGTTACTGTAATGATCAAACAAGGACAATGGCTTCACAATAATAATACAGTTTATTGTCAAGATTGTGTTGGAATGCAAAAACCCAGAATGGTAGACGGAGGTACAGATGTATGATGAGCGAAGTTAGGATGGGCAGAGGTTCAGAAAACAAGGGAGGCTTTCACAGCAGGCAGGATTCGAGACACACCAGTGGTAGTCAGATCAGGCAAGGGTCTTTGGTAGTCAAGGGAGGCAGGGGTTTGGTCCACGAGACAGGTAGTCAAGGCAGGGGTTTGATACACTGGAGATACTCAAGGCAGAAGTACACAGGGATTATCCAAACAGAAGCGTAACAGTAAATGCAAAAACAAGGGTTAGACCAGAAAAGATGATAGGAAATAATGCTCAGTGCGTTGAATAGCTAACTATCAATACCTCACAATGAGTGAGTCAAACAGTCCGGTATAAATACCCACAGGAGTTGACACAGGTGTTAATACTCAGGTGATTGGGACCGGGAAAGAGTGTTCCTGATGATTGCTGGTGCTTGAAGGTGCTTTTCGGGGAGATGAGAAAGTGCAACTCGTCACAGTTACATTATATTCCAACATATTTGGGGTGTTTTTACGTTTTATTAGGCGATATTAGTCCTTCCATTTTGTTGCCCCTACACATTTTGTTTCGCGGAACATTACATACATTCCATAACGTTCAAAATTATATTGAAACATTCACTGTTAAGGTTAGGTATGAGGATACTAACGGTTAAGGTTAGGTATGAGGTTACTAAAGGTTAAGGTTAGGCATGATGTTATTGTATTTTTATTTTTTATTTTACAACAGAAAACAACAAAGAAAAACAACAATTGTACAAAGCAACGTAGCCTACAACAAACAATCAAGGACAAAGAGACACCCCGCCGAAAAACCGAAATAAACAGCTGATATAAGAAAACAACTGAGAAAAAATGAAAGGGAGAAACAGTCAGAAACAGTCAGGCAGAATAGATGAACAACACAACACAGCCATGAGAACCAGAATAATAACAATACATTGAAATAGATAACTTAATAAAAAGCATAAAGAGTAATTCTACCTGTAGATGACCATGGACAACCTAAATTTGTTTGTGTGTATGTATGTGTCTATGTGTGTTTATGGTTGATTTTGTGTCTATGTATAAGTGTGTGTGTCTATGTGTGTATCTATGTGTGGTTGTGTGTGTGTATGTATATATGTATGTATGTATATATGTATGGGTATACGTGTGCATGTGCGTGTGTCTGTGCATAAGCCTGTCACAGAATGTTGTTAGTGAGAGTGGGATGCCACAGCAGCAGATCTGATCCCAGCAGCAGATAGGCAGGAATCTCAGTGGCCAGGGCTCCCTGCGACACCTTGACAGCACAAAGGGCCCGGGACCACATGTCCTGGGGACAGCCATGCCCCACCCCATGGGGGAACAGCCCCCCCGCCGCCAAAGAGCGAGAACCCCAAGGTAGCCATCACCAAGGAAGAGTGCCAAAACCCACCCTGACAACACCGGCCATGTGCCCCCGGGATAGCCGCACGCCCTCATTTACTAGAGGGGTGGCAGTTGAAAACAGCGGGCATGATGTTAATGTTAAGGTTAAGATTACAACAAAAAACTGACAATCGCCTCTCTGCATCACACTGCAATGGAGAAAGTTTCCATCTGGATTTGAACTTGCGAACAACGGCATGAAAGTTGCTAATTTATATGTCCACCATCCCACACCCCCATCCTAGCAAAAATATACGTTAGTTACATGCTACATTACGATCTTCATATGTTCATATTTAACGTTATTCGGTTGTAAAATTGAGTTCCCTACGAACCCTCTCATACGTTCTTTTTTCACATATTTTGGTTTTGCAAAATAGTCCCCTCAGAATGTATTTCATGTGATTTTGGGCTTCCTTCAGTGCAGGGCACATCTAACTATTCTGTGAAACATGTTTTTAGGCAACTGTGTAATGTTTCTGTTGAAGAAAAGAAATTCTATATGAGCATGTTAAATACAGTTTAAACAATTTAGAATGGTATAACTAGATGAGAGTGTAATGCGCCAAGAATTCTGAGGCCTGTTAGAAGATTCTGAGGCCTGTTAGGTAATCTGAGTGTAGACAGGGGCTTTTCCTCTCTCCTTGATATCTGGATATTGTAGAGATGACCATGGGTTTCCCGCAGAGGCAGCTGAGTCACTGTTCAGACAGTTGACTATGACAGAATCCATCAATGGCTGTTCTCTTTTATTATAACAATCAGAATAAGCTTATGACTTATCTCGTATAACTATATTATCTATTATATATTAAACTGTAAGCTGTACCATCACAGATCTAATACATGTTTGATGTCATTCAGACTAACAGGACATGTTACTAGCAGGACAGGAGATACAGAGGAGGGTTAATGAATGACTTTGGGAACAAGATAAGATTTTACAGTAAAAAAGGTCTTAATACCCTTGATTTTGTAACTGTAGCGTTTTCTTAAAATATATTATGCAAAGCTCTAAAGTAGTTAAGTTGGTACATGTGTGGGAGGTTTACTTTCCCTCTCTAGGGCAGGGGTATTTAACTCTGGACCTCAAAGCCAGATCCACTCCACTTTTTCATTGCAACCCTGTAATCTGGGATTTATTTTGACCTGGGACACCAGGTGAGTCCAATTAATGTTGAGGTAGAACAGAAAACCAGCAGGCTCCGGACCCAGTAGGGTTATAGTTAAAGACCCCTGCTCTAGGGACTCCTTTTGTGTAGGTCAGGTGCCTGTGAATTCAATCATGGTTGTATAGTTGGTGAACGTAATCATCCCATGCATGATCTAACTAAAGGCTTTTGTGGTGGATGAACAATGTGATAACAATTGAAAAGCTCGCCGACATGGGGTTGGATGAACCATTTGAGCGCCCCTCACCATCCCCCATCTGCTCAAGGAGTTGTGGGTCTCCCGACAAGGTATTAGGAGGAATGGTTAATGTTAGGGGGAATTCAACAACACCATTTTAAAGGGAAATAAAGTAAAGTTAAATCACAAAATAGTGATTCCACTCAGTCCCGGCTTTATGGGCGGGCTTTAGGAGTCAGAGCCCAACGCAGAGTCAGCTGTCAGTTGTTTTTTACTGACAACTGACGAGCCTGTCACCAATCTCACGTTTTGTTTTGTACAACATTTTTTATTTATTAGCTACCACAGGGATGGACTGGGACAAAAATTTGGGACTGATGGAGCGGCCAGCATGCGCTGTATCTGTGTCCATCACTCACACTCTTGGTTTCCCCGTAGCTCATCTAAATATAGAGATGACCAAGAAACTCTCTCGATTTTGCTTGGGGGTGCTGCAGCATCTCTCGATTTCGCTGGCTTTTATGAGAGCGACAGGATTGTCAAATTAAAAAAATTACGGCCCGGAATAAACCGGCAGTTCGGGAAAACACCCAAACCTCCCGATGTCCAGTCCGCACCTGGGCTATCATTATAAAAAATATAATGTTTTGAGTATAAATCACAAATAATTTTTTTTTTTCTACATTTTATTAAAATAATTGTAAATTTGTTTGTCAAAACTGATGCGGTTAAAACGGAAATTGACATATCAGGAGGTTATCGGGAATTTGGTTGAGAATAGGTAGCTTAATGTAAATTAAAGATCTAGAGAAATTAGGCTATGGAAATATGGCGTTTCCTTAATGTTAATCAACGACCACCAAGGTTGGTGGAAGAAAGTGACAAAGACGGCAAAAGTACAGGGTGTAACGTTAGTTCTGAAGTACAAGAGGTAGTCACTGTTGAAGCTATCAGTGGTAGCCGACACTGTAACCCAAAGCAACAGTCTCCTTCACAGGCGGCAGAACCAGGGGATCTCAGTGTTGAGAAACCAAATCAATTGTCCTGAAAACCTTTTCTGCACGCTTGATCTCAGGCAAAAAAAGAACTTTCAACAGTGCCTGGTATGGTATCAGAAGCTGGCCGGAATATTCCATCCAGGCAGACACTGCATTCTGCTACCCATGCCATCACCCTTCTCTGCTGTAAACTTGACCTTTACGCAAAGTGGATTTTGCGATTGGAAGCATGCAGGCGAGACTTGGAAAGGACTCCACAAACATGCAACATCCAAAGAACATTAGCTCTGTGAAGCTATGTGGAGAGATAAGGATAGACTTGTTCAGACAGCAAATTAATGGTTCACCAAGACCCCAAGGAAGAATCGAGGAAGAGGAAGGGAGACGATGCCTGGAGGAAGCCCGGGGCCCCAATCTGGAGCCAGGCCCAGATGAAGGGCTTGTCAGCGAGCGCCTGGTTGCTTAGTTTGCTACGGAGCCCGGCCGGGCACACCCCGAAGAAGCAACCTGGCACCTTTATCTCTATCCCATGGGCTCAACACCTGTGGGAGGGACCGCTGGGGTCGGGTGCGCTGCCAAATGGGTGGTACTGAAGGTCAGGGGCCTCGACGGACCAGAAGGAGCCTGAACTGGTGCGGGAGGTGGAACGCTACCATTTAGATCTTGTGGGGCTTACCTCTACGCAAAGTCTCAGTTCTGGAACCATTCTCCTGGATAGGGTTTGGACTCTTTTTCAGAATTGCCCAGGGTGTGAGGCACCGGGCGGGTGTGGGGATACTCACAAGCCCCGGCTGAGCGCAGCTACATTGGAGTTTACCCCGGTGGACGAGAGGGTTGCCTCCCTGCGCCTGTGGGTTGTTGGGGGGAAAAGTCTGACTGTTGTTTGTGCATATGCACCAAACAGGAGTTCAGAGTATTCTGTCTTCTTGGAGACTTGAATGGAGTCCTGTATGGGGCTCTAGTTGTGAATTCCATAGTTCTGCTGGGGGACTTCAACGCGCACGTGGGCAATGATGGAGACACATGGAGAGGTGTGATTGGGAAGAACGGCCTCCCTGATCTAAACCTGAGTGGTTGTTCGTTGTTGGACTTCTGTGCTAGTCATGAATTGTCTATAACAAGCACCATGCTCGAACATAGGGATGCTCATAAGTGTACTTGGTACCAGAGCACCCTAGGCCGAAGGTCAATGATTGATTTTATAAACGTTTAATCTGATCTGAGGTAATTTTGTCGTATTTGGACACTCTGGTAAAGAGAGGGGCGGAGCTGTCAACCGATCACCAGCTGGTGGTGAGTTGGGTCAGGGGGTGGGGGAAGACTCTGGACAGACCTGGTAAGCCCAAACGGGTAGTGCGGGTGAATTGGGAACGTCTGGAGGAGGCCCCTGTCTGACAGACTTTCAACTCACGCCTCCGGCTGAGCTTTTCGTGCATCCCTGTGGAGGCTGGGGGCATTGAACCCGAGTTGACAATGTTCAAAACCTCCAATGCTAAAGCTGCGGTGGGGAGCTGTGGTCTTAGGGTCTTGGTTGCCTCAAGTGATGGTAACCCACGGACACCGTGGTGGACACCGGTGGTCAGGGAAGCCGTCCGACTGAAGAAGGAGTCTTTCCGGGATGTGTTATCTCGGAGGACTCCAGAGGCATTTGCAGGGTACCGAAGGGCCCGAAGGGCTGCAGCCTCTGCCGTGAAAGAGGCAAAGCAGCGGGTGTGAGAAAAGTTTGAAGAAGACATGGAGAAGGACATTCGGTCGGCACCCAAGTGCTTCTGGAAAACCGTCCGCCACCTCAGAAGGGGGAAGCATGGTACCATCCAAGCTGTATACAGTAAGGGTGGGACTCTGTTGACCTCAACTAAGGAGGTAATAGGGCGATGTGTCACACCCTGATCTATTTCACCTGTTTAATGTCTCCTCCCCACCTCAGGTGTTTCTGGTTCCCCATTAGGCCCTGTATATAAACCTTGTTTTCTGTTCTAGCAGTTGCCAGATTGTCTTGTCTTGTAGTCTAGTACAGTCGTGTCCAGCGTTATATTACCTCCTGTGTATTTCTCGTTATCCATGCTTTTGTTCTGTTTTCCTCGGTATTGACTCCAGCCTGTTTACACCCGACTATGAGCCTGCCTGTTCCCCTGTACCTCTGCTGGAGTATCCTATTGCCAAATCTAGATTACCCACTGACTACGAGCCTGCCTGTTCCTTTTTACGTCTGCTGGATTACCCTGTTGCCAACCTTGCCCGTCCACCGACTGTGATACCTATTCCTTCCTATTATTAAAAACATTTAATTACTGGAATTATTTTGCCTCCGTGTCCACATTTTAGGGTCCACTATCCTGAGTTGTGTCACGGTAGAAGGAGCACTTTGAGGAACTCCTGAATCCAACTACTATGCCCTCTACGCTCACCTAAAGGATTATTAGGAACACCCGTTCAATTTCTCCTTAATGCAATGATCTATTCAACCAATCACATGGCAGTTGCTTCAATGCATTTAGGGGTGTGGTCCTGGTCAAGACAATATCCTGAACTCCAAATTGAATGTCAGAATGGGAATGAAAGGTGATTTAAGCAATATTGAGCGTGGCATGGTTGTTGGTGCCAGACGGGCCGGTCTGAGTATTTTAACAATCTGCTCAGTTACTGGGATTTTCACGCACAACCATTTCTAGGGTTTACAAAGAATGGTGTGAAAAGGGAAACATCCAGTATGCGGCAATCCTGTGGGCCAAAAATGCCTTGTTGATACTAGAGTTCAGAGGAGAATGGGCCAACTCCTTGAAGCTGATAGAAGGGCAACTTTGACTGAAATTACCACTTGTTACAACCGAGGTATGCAGCAAAGCATTTGTGAAGCCACAACACGCACAACCTTGAGGCAGAACTGCTACAACAGCAGAAGACCCACCGAGTACTTCTCATCTCCACTACAAATAGGAAAAAGAGGCTACAAATTGCAAGAGCACACCAATATTGGACAGTTGAAGACTGGTAAAATGTTGCCTGGTCGGATGAGTCTCGATTTCGTTTGAGAAATTCAGATGGTCAGAATTTGGCGTAAACAGAATGAGAACATGGATCCATCATGCCTTGTTACCACTGTGCAGGCTGGTGGTGGTGGTGTAATGGTTTGGGGGATGTTTTCTTGGCACATATTAGGCCCCTTAGTGCCAATTGGGCATCGTTTAAATGCCACGGCCTACCTGAGCATTATTTCTAAGCATATCGATCCCTTTATGGCCACCATGTACCCATCCTCTGACGGCTACTTCCAGCAGGATAATGCACCATGTCACAAAGCTCGAATCATTTCAAATTGGTTTCTTGAACATGACAATGAGTTCACTGTACTAAAATGGCACCCACAGTGACCAGATCTCAACCCAATAGAGCATCTTTGGGATGTGGTGGAACGGGAGCTTCGTGCCCTGGATGTGCATCCCACAAATCTCCATTAACTGCAAGATGCTATCCTATCACTATGGGATAACATTTCTAAAGAATGCTTTCAGCACCTTGTTGAATCAATGCCACATAGAATTAAGGCAGTTCTGAAGGCGAAAGGGGGTCAAACAGGTCAAACACAGTATTTGCCTTCGTAGAATGGAATTAGTGAGTCTTCAATAATACATTTTCTAAGCATTTACATGAAACACATGATATACGGAACTGACTGAAAAGCATTCCATTCAGATAGCCAGTTGAGGAGAAATTACTGAATCTCAGTACTTACGTAGAAATATAACTAAGTGCCTATGAGGACGGACACACTGTTAGTTCTATTCTTTTCGATTCCAACCAACAACTTGAAACTCTCCCGTAGGAGAAAAACTAACTAAAACACGCTTAAACTTAGGAGCTACAAATCAAAGAACGGAAAACTAAGAACTTCAACACAGGCTGATACTAACATACAAAAGCAGAAGGGGAGAAAAGAGGTTCAAAGTCCTCACATAAACTATGCGCAAACAAACAGGACCAGGTAAAACTTCCTTGACGTTAGACAATGACCAGACAACAAGTGATACACAGGACTGAAACTAAATAGGAGACTAATGACAAACACTGAACAGCTGTAAGGGGAATACAAGATCGTGATCAGATAACAAAACCATGTGATAAGGCAACAGGAACAATACTCTAAAGTTCTGTAGGAGTAACTAGTAAATGTACTCAATGGTCTCTACAGTGAAGGGGAATACATTGATGTTGGTCCGTATCTGTATCAAACAGACCATACATTAAAATACCTTTCACAAACAAACGCAACACTATGCATAAAGTCTGTACCTGTAAGCGCACAGCTTCGATGTATCACACTGCACTGGCACATATGGCTCAAGATCACCTACTGAATGTGTTGGCCTATTACGCCCGTTTCAGTCTACTACACTGCTAGGGTCCCATGAAATTCACTGGGGTCACGATGGCGGCTATTTTTGTGCATACACTTAAATGTGTAGTCCTACGTGGATCTAGATGTTGTTTTTTAACGAAAAAATAAGAATTTATTTGAAATGAACAAATATTACAATTAGACCATAATATACTAGGTTTAAAAAAAAACATTTTCCAAGGCTATAACAAAAAGTGAATTATCCATCTGATTTCTGGGTGTGCCAGCTGCCTCTTTGGGTGGCACGAGCACACCCTGGCACACCCGTGCCTACGCCACTGATTACAATATGAGATTTATTTAATTTGTGCCCCCCCACAAAACAGTGGCATGCCCGTCTGTGAATTTGTGTCTAAAGAAACAATAAGAGTATATCATAGCAAAAATAATAATTTAACATGTTTTTAATTACTTTTTATTACTAAGAGTAACAAATACGTTGTACACACAATTTTATTGAATACATTGTCAGTGTCACATGTGAAAACATGATTACATTTGAAAAGCATTCATTACAGTCTGTTTTATCAGACAATACACTAATTTTAGCAATACATGAACATGGAAACATTACCTATCTATGCAATGAATTAACAATGATTATTAACATGAATTACAAGTGATTTTATTTAGAAAAGGAAAATCTGAGTTTGTGTTGCTGGGATAATAGTGTTGCTTCACTGTAGTGTTCACTGTAGGTCAAAGTAATACCTTTCTAGAGGCAGAAAAGTCAACTTTGTGCCAGGCGAACCTAAAACACATTAGACTTTGAAGGGTTAACACAAGTCCCCTATCTGTGTACAACAACAACACACCAGCAGCTTTCAAGGCATGTCAAAGTCAGACACATCATCTAAATTGACCCATGAACTGCCCCCTGGGTCAATCTGGAGAGGTGTCTCCTCCCTCTGGACACAAGGGCTAGAGCCAGAACCTCTGCATACTTCGGTAAAGTAATGCCTCACTGCTGGAGTATCTACCGGTAGTTGTAGATCTTATTGTACTGGGTCGAATTCCCAAAAAAAGCAAGGCCCTAAAAAGTTTTTCGTTATGAAAGTTCTGCTTCTAGTAGGGCTCTTTCAGCTGTAATGGAGATCACAGTGCTGTTTAAAGAACTGGAACGGAAGTAAGTCGAGGGACTAATTGCATATAATTGGCTACAAATTAAAAAAAGGCATTAATTTATTGCAGTCGGAGGGGAAGTACTCTAACATATATTTAGGGCTAGCAATACAAAATCCAATAGCTGGTTGGCTGGTAAAACCTGGGCATGTTAGTGTATCTGGATACCTTGATCTGGCTGAACAATCTGTGTGACCCAAACCAAGGTATCATCTTTATAGCATCCGCAGTACTGGTAATGGCTGTGGGACAGGTTTTCCTGCACAGGGATGGTGTTCGATTTTTCTCTCTCCAAAAACATTGAATTGTTCTATTCAAATTGTAAACTGGCATTAGAATCTCCTTGTGTGAGGTCCTGAGCTTCAAGAATTTATTTTGGTGTCGGGGTCGACCCGTGTTGGGGATAACCAGAGCCTTAGAGAAAGAAGAGTTATGACACTTGTTGAACTGGTTAGCGGGGTGGTCACGTGGTTCATGTAAGCCTGTATACTTCCAAAAACGTGCTGCTCTGTCATGTTCTTCTATGGGACTGACAGCAGCGATTGCAAAATTGAAAGGTAAATATAAATGAAAACACATGCCCAAGTAGTTGTTTGACTGTTATTGCATTATTGCATATTTGTAAATGTCAGTTTTACATTTGGAGTAGTAGGGTTACAACTGAACGCTATTACTTAGAAGTTTCACATTCATGTTATCATGGGTAGCACTAGGCTACTGGCTTTAGTGGCTTAACCATACGTTTTACCTTACTACATCTCTGTTTTGAAATCAAAGACAATTCAAGATATTATTATTTTTACACTACTGAACTATTGGATTTTCCTTGATTTTGCTTGTAATTCCGATTCACTTACCCGTGGTCAGATAGTCATTGAAAAACAAGGTTAGCAACAGTCCATTCAGCATTTAGTGTCCAGCCCATGTGTTCTGATGAGGCATGAGTTGACCACACAAACATGATCATTTTAAGACTAAGCCATACACAAAGTATCAAATATATTTAAGAATAACTACTTATGACACTTGGATGAATGAATGAAAGCGGGACTCTGATAAAACATATACAGTTGACAATTCAAAAGAGGTAGCTATTTAATCAACCCCAGAAGTTACTCGATGGCTAGCAATGGAAATTAATGATGTCCAACACTGTAAAATGTTTTTTTGGAACTATTTGAAGCTGCATAACCCAGAAGTGTGCGGCAAAAAGTCAGTGGCAGTATATGAATGGATCAACAGACGTCATTCATCCCTATGGAGATTAAGTGAAGCCAATAAGAAGCAATTTTTTTGGTGGTAGCCGAGTGTACTGTGCAGCCTCAAGCTGAGCATGATGGCGTAGATGTGACGTGAGCAACTTCTCTGAAAGTTGTAATTCTTATCTTAGGCGTGCCAAGCGACATCTGAATCTTTTCGAATCTTGCCTCTTGCAGAGGAAGGAGAGTGTGAGCAGGAGTTGTCCATGAGCATAGGAGCAGGAGCAATGTTGGGTAAGTATTTTGATTAATTATTCTGTTATTTTGACTGCCTCCACATCCCTCTCATCATCATACTTCCCACAATACAACAACACGTGGTGGATCCTTTGACCCATCAGTATACAACTGCACAAATGCAGAAAAATTCTGACCAACATACCTCTCCACACACCTACCCACGCTACCCTCACCAATCTCTTTCCTACCTTCCAACAAACTCAGATCCACCCACAGAACCGGAAACAACCAATGTGGCACACACCCCACGCCACCGTAGGCCCCACCACCACCTCACTCAACCCATACTCCTCCACCAACATCTCAATCACCCACCCAAACACCTCTATCTTACCTACTACATGCTCGCAGCACTCGCCCACAGCCACCACCACCAGATGTTTTCTCTTTCACTCTGGAGATGACGTGTAACAGTTACAGTAATCACATTACTTTTGTGATAAAAAGCAACCTAACTTGTTACTTTCACAGTTCAAATAATTAGTTACTAGTTACATTAATAATGAGAAAGTTAGTTACATTTACATTATATTTTCATCTTTGTCATTTCAGAACACAAGTTAACAATTTATTATCCATTGTTTTTTAAAACATATTTCATTAGCGCGCCTCCACGCAAAAAAAAGGAGACGTCTTTAACTTAAATTGAAATGTGTTATGCGGTTGGAGGTTAGTGAAATGGAAGAATACATAGCCTACATTTTAACAGCGGGAAATATTCACATTATTTCAAACCTATCAAAAAGCAGGGAGGATAAATAAATGTGTCCTGTGAGCTGCGCATCAGGTGCAAATGCCTTTCGAGTGCGATGAAAATAAAATGGAAAGCTTGTCGTCTTTCGTCTCTCTGAAACATTTTGGACCGAAATAGGATTTTTTTCTGCTATGGCATCTACAACGAGTGGAGGTATGTCATTTTCAAGTTATATTTTCGCTGGTTATTCCAATACACGCGTTGAAAACGTGCATAATGTCACAGAAAACGTCTAATTTGCTTTTACATGCAATGAGAACGCACATTATGGTGTTTTTCACTTTTTGCATATATAAGTTGTGCAAGGATTCAAGTAACATGCACTCAGAATGTGTGTATTTGTGCCAATAAACACGTTCAGAATGCCTATAATTCTGACATTCAACAGATCTAAACTGTACCCTTTAGACTCAATATTTCTGGTTCAGGCCTGCTCAATATATTCTCCATTTGTCTCCATTAATTACAGTAGCATTACTTGGAGTCAAATCCCATTGCATATTGTTTTATTAATCATAAATAGACTTGTTTTGCATTACATTATTCATATTTTACCAAAATCAAGCTCAACTGGAGTTATGAGGTCTTTCAATAGTGAATGGGGAGATATTTGTTTTGCACATAATGCATCGCATTATCCAAGAACAGAAAACAGACAAACCCCCCAAGTCACATTCCCAGTGAAATGCTCTCAGACAGTAACTGCAGTGATAATATCAGAAAGGTGATCAGCACATCTTTGAGTTGCGCTGAGGTCAGACAGATCAGACCACAACCTCAGAAATTAGTCACTATGTCTGTTTTCGAAGCAATTAATGGTACCATTCTGGAAAAAACGGTACAGCACCTTAAAACATCAACCTGCACCCTTGACACACTTCCCACATCTTTTTTTAAAAGTATGTTTAACTGTTTAGAAGCAGATCTCCTAGAATTGGTAAATTCCTCACTTCTTTGTGGGGCTTTTCCAAAGTCCCTAAAAACTGCAGTTGTTAAGCCCCTCCTGAAAAAGAGCAATTTGGATCACACTGTACTGAGCAACTACAGACCAATCTAAAATCTCCCTTTCATAGGCAAGATCATTGAAAACTTGTTTTCAATCAGCTGAACAAATTCTTAAGCTCAAATGGACACTTTGACAATTTTCAATCTGGCTTCCGACCAAATTACAGTACAGAGACAGCGCTTGTAAAGATAATAAATTATATTCACCTCAATTCAGATACAGGCAAACTAACAGTGCTGGTACTACTCGACATTAGTGCTACATTTGACACTGTCAACCACAACATACTTCTTGACAGGCTGGAAAACTGGGTCGGGCTTTCTGGGATGGTCCTAAAATGGTTCAGGTCATACCTAGAAGCGAGAGGTTACTATGTGAGTATATGCAACCATAAGTCTGAGTGGACATCCATGACATGACATCCCACAAGGCATAATTCTCTTGCCACTCCTATTCAAACTGTATATGCTCCCACTGTGCCAAATAATGAGAAAGAAACAAATTGCTTACCACACCTATGCAGACGACACCCGGATCTATTTAGCCCTATCGCCTAACGACTACAACCCCATTGACTCCCTATGCCAATGCATTGATGAAATGAACAATTGGATGTGCCAAAACTTTCTTTAGTTAAACAAAGATAACTGAAGTCATTGCATTTGGAAACAAAGATGAAGTTCTCGAGGTGAACGCATACCTTGATGCTAGTGGTCAAACAACTAAAGATTAGGTCAGGAATCTTGGTGTGATTCTGGAGTCAGATCTTAGCTTCATGATTGCACTATATTTTATATGGTTCGTTCAGTCTCTTTTATTTCTTAAGCTGTATTATTTTTCTAAATGTTTTTTATTTTTATTTTAATTGCTTTAATTTTATCTTTAATCTGTTTTAAATGTTTATGTTTTCCTGTATATGTAAAGCACCTTGAATTGCCATTGTGTATGAAATGTGCTATATAAATAAACTTGCCTTGCCTTGCCATGCATTACATTATAATCAATTTAGTTTACAAAGTTTATTACAGTTTGCAATATTTAGCTGTACAGCCATCTAACTGATGTTTTCTCAGATTACTTCTAAATTCATTGATGTATGGAAACTTTACAATCTGCTTGTCATAGCTATCTTATTTTCCTGGATGTACCTATATCTTGTGGTTACATGTTTTTGTCTCGCAACAAAATACATTTTTGTCTAAAAATAGCCTCAGTGTCGGTGCTGTATCTGGCGAAAGACATGACTAAATAGAAAGACATGGTTTTCACTTTTATCTACAAATAGTTCTGTTTTTCAGATCTTGTGCCCTATTATTTCTCAGTCTTGTGAAAAGCCTTGCAGTTTTTAGTTTATGTGTGTGTGAGTTTTCAAGGGGCACTTGTAACTATAAAACCACAGATTATTCTACAGCTGCATTCTAGAATTCTATTGTGCTATAACGGTTTAAAATTCTCTACCAGTTGTTTATCTGTGGGCCAGTGTTGGGTAAAGTTACTTTTCTAGTTACTTTTTAGTTACTTGCTGAGTTCACAAGTTTTGGGAAGTCCCTAAAAAAGACAAAATGATCAGGTAAATGGAGTTCATATCTTACCGGTGACCATGATTGGTATTTTCTTTACTTTATTCCATTTGTTTTATAGGTCACTGTTAAGATATGAACCCCATTTACCATAATTTTGTCTTAATTAGGGACTTCCCAAAACTTGTGAACTCAGCAAGTAACTAAAAAGTAACTAGAAAAGTAACTTTACCCAACATTGCTGTGGGCACTATATTCGGTACATCATGGAAATTCCTTTGTCGACACACTTTTCAATCAATACTGCTTACATTTTTTGTGCCAGATTATAGTTCGTTTCCACCACCATGCTTCACAGTGGGGATGGTATTATTTTCACTATAGGCCTTGTTGACCCCTCTCCAAACATAGCGCTTATGATTGTGACCATAAAGCTCTATTTTGTTCTCGTCATTCCAAATTGCCATGTGCCAGAAGCTTTGAGGTGTGTCAAGGTGTTGTCTGGCATATTGTACCTGGGCTTTTTTGTGGCAACCACACCATATTTTTCCAGAGCAGTCTGTACGTCTCCCGAGGTTACCTGTGGGTCTTTCTTTGTATCCTGATTCTTCTGGCAGTTTTGGCTAAAACTCTGTCTTGGTCTACCTGACCTTTGCTTGGTATCAAGAGATCCCTGAATCATCCACTTCCTCATATGTGATTGAACAGTACTAACTGGCATTTGCAAGGCTTTGGATATCTTTTTATATACTTTTCCAACTTCATACAGTTCCAGTTCCTTGTTACGCAGGTCTTTTGACAGTTCTTTTCTGCTCCCCATGGCTCAGTATCTAGCCTGATCAGTGCATCCACATGAAAACTAACAAACACATTGACTATTTATACAAAGACACTAATTGCAATTTAAAATTCCACAGGTGTAGGAAATGAACCTATATTTGCCATTTTAACCTGTGTCACCTTGTGTGTCTGTGACAAGGCCAAACATTCAAGGGTATTTCAACTTCTAATCAGGGCCATTTGCAAGATTTCTGTTATCAGTATGGTTTACAAAGGAGCCACACAACTATGTGATAATTAATGGCTTCATATGATCACTATCCTTACATAACAGTCAGATTTTTTGCATGAACAGTCATATTGTCAAAATCAATTCTGACATTTCACAATTTCTGCCAGGGTATGCAAACTTATTTGCACAACTAAAAGAATAATCTGCTTGAGGTATCACTACAATACCATTATTTCATACATGGTATTGTGTGTCAAATGTTTCAGTGGTTAGGGAGTCAGACTTGTAGTCAGAAAGTTGCCAGTTGAATTCCCTGTGCCAAATGTAATTTTGTCCTTGAGCAAGGCACTGTACCCTAAGTTGCTCCAGCGGAATGTCCCTGTATTCACTTGTAGTCACTCTGCATAAGTGTCCGCAAAATGAGAAAAATGCAAATGTATGAAGTTCTCAATGGAATTAATTATATTGTCCAGGTCAATTTAAAATGTCTATTGTTTAAGAAAGAATTCAGTTATTTTCACAGCTTTTTATTTTGTTCCACAGCAAACCAAAGAGATGCATGTATGGATGACACAATATCTTTTAAAGTGCTAATTTTATACTTATTTTCAGATTCATAATGTGTATATACGTACCAGAATAGGTGTACATGGTTTAGTTTAAATTTTTTTTTTTTTTAACTATTTTATTTTGTTATTATTTTTTTTAGCAATAATTTTGCTGTACTTGACTTTGCTGCACCTCCTCTATGCACCCTTGTTGTTGACCTCTCGGTTTTAAGCGAACTCTCACGCTAGCTAGAAAGTTATCTTCTGCTAATTTTGTATCATTAGCTCACAAGGCTACATTTGACTGCGACCGTAACAGCAGCTGATATAAACACAACAGCAATATTTCAAATCTTGAAATACACAACCCATCACCATATTTAAAAAAAATATGTAAAATAGCCGACATCAGTTAGTCACGGAAGCAAAGGCTTGACTACATTTGAGCTGTTTAGAGCAGTTTGTAAACACTGTTTTCTGTTGGAGATGGAAACTCCCTGTGGGGTGGACTTTGGTCTAAACAAAAAACATACAGTAAGACAGTTAAGGAAAGGGAAAAAATCTCTTTAATTTAAACTCAGGGCAAAAGGTGCATTATTTGAATAAAATGCAAGGGTAACAATACATTCGAGCACATATGTATATCCACTCCTACAGATTTGATTACCACCAACTGTACATGTTTTTGGTCCCTGGCATAATTTTTTCATCACTAGCCGGCCACCACCATAAAATCTATGATTTTACATCCATCTGTCTATTTTCATATTTTTGGGATAGTTTGCATCTTTAGCTTGTATACTTTCATAATATGCACACATAAATTAAAAATAATTTACACTAATAGTAGATTTTTATCATTTTATCACCACTCCGTCAACTGAACCTAGCATACATTTAGTTTATGTTTCATGTAGACATTTAACCCCTATTTTTTAAATGTTTCATTTTGAGTAATATATCATTAGAAAGCTACTTTCCTGGAGCATATTGTTGGCTCATCCATATATGGCTATGTCCTTTGTAGTCGTAGAGAATTGTGCTGGAAGTTGGGTAGAAAATAATGTTTAGTATATCTTTATCATCAATTTTCTCAAAATTGCATGTAGTTCATGTGCAAATTTTATTTTCTCAGTCATTCACAAAATTCCACATAGATGTCCTTAGGTCTCACAGCCAGACGTATACAGAAGATTTTTTTAATAACTTGCATAATTTTGAATTTAACTGTAATTGTATCTGTAAATACATGCAAAATGTGCCTTCGTCATACATGAGAATGTTGTTTTTTAAATAATATCATCAAATAACAATATTTTGATTAACTGTTCTGTATAAGGCTGACAATTGGGGGTCTTATTCAAATAAAATTAATTAAATAATTCTGTCTTGAAGCAAAATGTTGAAAAATTGATTCTTGTAATATACAAATTAGCTGATATTTAAGGATAGTTTCCTAATTTGCATATTTAAATTGTTAAATAAAAAATACTTGTAAAACAAAAATATCTGATAAGAATAAAGGAAAAAAATATCATATTAGAGCGTGGTTCCTGGCCTTAAATTATCCACATGGTCCATTCACTGCAATCCAAAATAGTTTGTTAGGATGTCCCCAGCAGGTTCTTTCATCGTCTCCTGGAATTTCATGGTTGACTGAGATGAACTTAATACTTTATCTTGTAGTCTTCATATGTTGTGCTGTAGCTGCAATATGTATACTATACTAATTCAGCAATTTGGAGAATGTGTATGGAGTGACAGTTATGACAGTCAGATGTAGTTGAGTGGCACTGAATGCCAGATTTGACACTTCTCTTAAGCACATTAACCACAACAAGAGTGAAAAAGTTCAAATAAATTAATTGAAAATTACTTTATTCTTTATGTTGACATGAGATCTTATTTACATCAATACATTTTGTGAAACTATGGTTTATATTTATAGAAAGGTCTTTACTGTTTGTATTTTAAGGATTGAAATCCCCAGGACCTGGGCAAAACACGACACAACAACAATAAACCCATGAGCAAAAAGCTAACGACAAAAGTATAGAGATCCTATATGGCCCTCAAATTCAAATTTGGACCTTGACGCTAGTTTCACTTAGAAAGGTGAAATTATTTACAATCAGCTTTCTGGCATAGGACTTCAGGCATTGTACTATATCATCATATTACTAATTGGGGCGAATCATTGTTATTACTGAACAGCTGTCTTCATTCAGGTCTAGGTAGAATCACTTCACCTGTTGTCAAGTGATGCTAAATTACCGTTGTACATGATTTGCTACAACTTCCTCCCACAAAGGGGTATGCACATTTATGCAACCAAGGCACTGACCGTTTTTTTCTTCAAAGAAATGGTCCATTTGATTTAATTAAAATATTGTTGATTCCAAAATCTTATAAAAATAAAAAAAGATCTCACATGATTTGCCTTGATTTTACCCATTACAAAATCCCTAATTTCATTAAGGCTGTTTAGTCTCTTCATATCCAATACATTTTGTCTGATACTCAAAGCCAAATCACACATTGGCAAAGTTTTGCTTTTCCCCGGTTAACAGATGGAACCCAAATAAATTTTGCAATTTAGAAATCTTGCCGTTATTCGGTCCAAATGTATTGTTGATAAGAAACTAACATTCATGGCCATGGCAAAGCTCGGTTTGGAGTAAGGACTTTTGGTAGCCAGGCAAAATAACATTCAAATAATATTCAAATAGTATATTTTCTGTGAGGGACTTTCCTAATTTCTGAAAAATGGTACATGCTGAAGGCTGTCCGTTTACTGTTTCCCTTCAACCTCCTTCACATAGAGCCTTTACACCACAATTAAAAATTGAATATTTCCATTGATCAAGAGTTTGTGAAGACATTTCAATTTAAATATTGTTATTGTGCCAGAGTTTGTTGTTGCATTCTAAGCTACATACTCCAGAACACACATGCCCCCTGGCGAAAGAAGTTGAAGTCCCGGCAAGTCCCAGACAAGTTGTGTTAGGTTTAGGCTTTTTTATCCATATCCATTTGCTCTTATAATTCAATTAATGCCACTTTGCACATGTAGTCCCCCAATTTAAAGTAGTAGTATTTCTTTGGATCACTTCCCCTTAAGTTTATTTTTATTTATTTGTTTTTATTATAGTATTTTAACATTTAGTAAGTTGCCCTAGTTCATAGCACCTAATGAATAAATGAGGCTTATGACTACACAATGTTGAATGGATTTACTGTTTGTTTTAGTTGTATTTTGGGTTATGTTTTAAAAACTGAATCGTGTAGTACTTTTTGCCTTTATCCTACCTGTTTTTGTTCAGATCTCAGGCTAGAATGTGCAATAAAGTTTTGGTCTTGTGTTCACCCTGTGTGGGAGGGTACCACCAAACTAGCTGGACCAGTTCTTAGTGCTCGGCTTGTCAATGACATATATTAAATATGGTTCTCACATGATAGCACTTCAGCAGTTGGTTGTATCTATCTCTGTTTAAGTTTCAGGAACAATGTGCTTTTACTGTAAGAGCAACAGTAACCATGGATACAATGCTGTTTTCCAGTTTCCACACATTTGCTTAACAGGAAATGAGCTGTGGTTGGCCCTTTCTGTGTAGTAGTCAATGATAGAGTAGCCCCTGGTTAACCTAAGACATGACAGGAAGACAGAATGATGATGTTGATCTACAGCCTTAATAGACACACAGCCTACTAACAGAGCACCGCCTTGTCCACAAGTGCAATTCCCAGTCAAGTGTTGTCTTAGACTTGCACATTTACCTAGGTGCCATAATCTAAAAACTGAATGGACCAGTTCTCAGTGTTTGGGTGTCAGAAGGTGCAAAATATGCAAACGTCACA
Source organism: Umbra pygmaea (assembly GCA_016801145.1). Lineage (NCBI taxonomy): Eukaryota > Metazoa > Chordata > Actinopteri > Esociformes > Umbridae > Umbra > Umbra pygmaea. Next base: position 21,431 of record JACXGM010002481.1, read on the forward strand.
AGATTTCAGGGTTGCTTTTAGTGTGTTACAGGAATAATTCATTTGTTTGTTTGCCACTAACTGTGCTTTGTACACAGTCTACAGGCCTATGTGAGACAGACAGCTCACCCTTCCCATGATCCATCCATACAGTACACAGGTGAACGTATAAGCCATACATTGTGCAGTATTATCTAGTTCTAAACTCATAATATTTACAACTGATATGAGCTATAATATTCACGTCACTAGATAGCTAAAATCTCACATCTTTAAAACTGACCATTTGAATGATAATTACACACCAAATTACCTCTGGTTAACCTTTTTACATGTTTAGCAATGTTCTATAAACGTTCATTATACATTACATTGTAAATGCTTACTTTGTGGTCCAAACACTTATCTCCCAATTTATATTATTATTCACTAGACAGCCAATATCAAGTCTTTATACCAAGTCAATCAACCACCTATCTGGGTAACATGTATACAAGTTTAGCAATGTTCTATAAATGTTCATTATTCAATAGATCATAAATGCTTACCTTCGTGGTGCAGATCTTCGGTTACCTAAACTCACAATGGGATTAGCCACAATGGTAGCTAGTGGTGTCCGGTAGAGTGGTAAATAACTAGCCAGCTAGTGCTAAAAATAGCTGATCAGTTACGATTGGTAAAGTCAGTTTCCCGAGGTTATCCGCTGTGTTTAAGGAAGGATAATTATAAAAAAATAGATGAGGTGGTCAGTTGAGCGAATTGCTTTGGTACAGCTAGCGGGCTAGGGGACAGCAGTCGACCGGAGCTGCAATCTTGTTGATGCAGTTCATCTGCAAACCAGGAGCGCTGTAACATCCGTTTTGATTCAAATGAATGGAGAAATGAATCACCTAAATATGGATATAAAAAAATGAAATCGATTAATTTCAAAAATTCAAGCGCACTACACCATTATGGGACAATTTAGAAGCAATTGAATGAAAAAAAAAATAGTGTGCAATAAGGCGTCATTGAATGGATTCCAAATTTGCGTGAAATAATAATAATAGAATTTACGATTTCAATATATTGCTTAGACTTTGTCCGATCAAAATAATTATTCAGCTGCAGTAGCTAGTTAGTTAGCAGTTAGTTAGCTGTCCTTACTGTAGGCCACAGTGAGCAGTGTGCTGTGTGGAGTGTACATGTCACAAGCTGCCACGTTGTTCCTCTGAGCAGTCCAGTTGATAATGGCATAGTCATGGACATACAACTCCTGTACAAAAAAACAATAAAAAGTTGAATAAAAAAGTCTTGCCCTTAGACATTTTAGCATTCTGATCTTAGACCTGTGATTACAGCCAACTACATCTGTATACTTTCATGTAAAATGCGAGTTTAGGGGAATACATCAAATTTCGCAAAAAGCATGCTATCAAACAAATCGACAACATAATGGCCCAAAATAAATCTAACAATAATAATTGCAGCAGGTAGCCAAGTAGTTAGATCATCTGACCAGCATCTAAAGTGTGGTCAGTGTGCAGACATTCAGATGGACTGTCATGTGGCCCAAGTCCATCCATCTTCATCTGCTTATCTGGGTTCGGGTCACGGGGTTAGCAGCTCCAGCAGGGGACCCTAAACTTACTTTTCCTGAGCCACATTAACCATCCCGACTGGGGGATCCCGAGGCATTCCCAGATCAGATTGGCGATATAATCCTGCCACTTAGTCCTGGAACACTTCCCTAGGGAGGCGCCCAGGAGGCAACCTACTCAGGGGCCTCATTTTCACGGACTATTTATGGCCAAATATGGGCGGGATATGTAGCCGCAAAAGCTGCATCACTTATTAGACTTGATTGTGATTTATAAAGGGAAAACTGCGTAGGACGTGCGTGCATACGGTTTTATAAATCTGAATATTTCTTTGTATACGCACGTCCTATATTTTGTCCGTACGCCACTTCTGATGCAAATCCACTGCAAAGTTTTACAAATGTGGCAAGATGCCCAAACCATCTCAATTGGCTCCTTTCAATGCAAAGGCTCTAGTTTGCAGAGGCTCTACTCCAAGCTCCTCATGGATGACTGAGCTTCTCACCCTAAGGGAGACGCCAGCCGTCCTCCTGAGGAAACCCATTTTGGCCGCTTGTACCCTGGATTTCGTTCTTTTGGTCATGACCCAGCCTTCATGACCATAGGTGAGGGTAAGAAGAAAAACTGGCCGGTAGATTGAGAGCTTTCCCTTCTGGCTCAGCTCTCTTTTCGTCACAATGGTGCGATATATTGAGTGTAATACCTGTGCCGATTTACCAACCAATCTCCCGCTCCATTGTCCCCTCAATCGTGAACAAGACATTAAGGTATTTGAACTCCGCTACAAACTGATCCGGTGAGTGCTGAAGGTCATAGGCCGATGATGCCATCAGGACCACATAATCTGCAAAAAGCAGCAATAAGATCCCTGGCCCACCAAACTGCAACCCATCCCCACCCCAACTACGCCTCGATTTCCTGTCCATAAATACTACAAAGAGGATTGGTGAAAAAGTGCAGCCAATACTGCCGAGAACCTGGACTTAGCTCTTTCTTTGGTCATACAGAGATTGGATGGCCCTAAGAAGGGACCACCTCATCCCATACTCCCACAGAACCTCCCACAGTATCTCTCTGTGGACCTGGTCATATGCCTTCTCCAGATCCACAAAACACATGTAGACCAGATGGGCATATTCCCAGGCCCCTTCCAGGACCCTTGCAAGAGTGAAGATCTGATCCGTTTTGCCACGACCAGGACGAAATCTGCATTGTTCTTCTTCAACCTGGGGTTCGACTATCGGCCGAACCCTTCTTTCTAACCCCTTGGAGTAGACTTTACCAGGGAGGCTGAGAAGTGTGATACCCCTGTAATTGGCACACACCCTTTGGTCCCCCTTTTTGAACAAGGGAACCACTACCCTGGTCTGCCACTCCTTTGGCTCTGTCCCTGACTTCCACACAGTGTTGAAGAGGCGTATCGTCCAAGACATGACCCCAGTATACCTGTTACATTAGTGTCAAACATTAATTGCAGTCACACAATTGGGTCGCTTGCTACTGTCATTGTGTGCCTGTTACATTCTATATCCTCTAGATTATTGTATATAATTCAATGTCAATTGTTGATTTTGTCCATAAATCTAGTAGACCCAAATGAAATATGGGTATGGGTACAAAATGAAGACAATAAAATTGGACATACATCAATGAATATACCAGCATTGTTTGGATGACACAAATTAAATTCTTTGTTAAAATGAAAAATATCTGACATGAAATATAATTTTCCTGATAGGCTGCATAAGTAGCAGGAAGTTTTTATCTTGTGGCAAAGCATCCTGGTTCAGAAAGCCTTGAAAAATGTTGACCAAGTTCTTCCTTGGTTACTAAGGTCTGGCTTGGTATTTAACAATGTGCAGAATACTTTGCTTACACCTGTTCCTCTACTGTTATATTGTAAAACAAAATGTCCTATTGGTGGTAGAAAAACCTACTGTATGTGTGTAACATTCCCCAGTTCCCCTTCCCTGAGAACTACAGCTTCCCTATTCTAGAGTGCTCAGAACTACAATTCCCATAACACAGACTCAATCACCCAAATTTAGTACACCTGCTCTTACCCTGTCTGTATATAAAGCTTACACACGCCATTGCCTCTTCGCGAGTTATTGTAAGTAATCAATTTTCTTCCTACTGAGCATATTCTTGGATTGTTATTCTGGCCTGACCCGTGCATTGTTTATTCAGTATTGTGTTTTGGATTATCCTCTGTACCTTCGCCTATATTCTTGGATTGTTATTCTGTCCTGACCAGTGCATTGTTTATTCAGTATTGTGTTTTTGTATTATACTCTGTACCTTCGCCTATATTCTTGGATTGTTATTCTGGCCTGACCCGTGCATTGTTTATTCAGTATTGTGTTTTTGGATTATCTTCTATTCCTTCGCCTGATCGGTGACTGCCTGCTTTTTGGTTACTAACCTGTTTGGAATAAACCGTATTGTTCTTTTACCTCTTGGGAGTATTCATTACAGAATACCTCGGCCTAACAATGGCTAGGAGGGAGCCGTTTTACAGTGGCTGGGCCCAGGAGGACCTGCCATGGGACCTATTCAACGCTTCCTATGAAACATTTTATGCAGAGCAAAAGGCCATAGATGGCGACTATGTATTGCCACGGAGAGTCTTTGAGACTCCCAGCCCCAGTTCCAAGATGGCTGCTCCCAGCTCCAGTTCCAAGATGGCTGCTCCCAGCTCCAGTTCCAAGATGGCTGCTCCCAGCTCCAGTTCCAAGATGGCTACCAGCCCCAGTTCCAAGATGGCTACCAGCCCCAGTTCCGAGATGGCTGCCAGCCCCAGTTCCAAGATGGCTGCCAGCCCCAGTTCCAAGATGGCTGCCGGCCTCAGATCCAAGATGGCTACCAGCCTCAGTTCCAAGATGGCTACCAGCCCCAGTTCCAAAATGGCCGATCCCAAGATGGCCACCGGCCACAGTTCCAAGATGGACTACATCTTCACTGTGTTAAGGAAAGACCCAGAAGTGGATGGGGACTATCGTGAGTGGATGACCCAAGCTGGCCAAGCAATCAGTGACCATCCAGACCTGGTTAGCCAGTTACTTTCGTGGAGGGCCGGTTTTGGGTCACTCAAGAAGGACGCTGAGACATTCCTGTTGAAGCGGCTGCTCACCCGATCCCCTCATCGACTGACCTATTTGGATGCCGCCGTGGCCCCTCAAGAACCTCTGTCTTCCTTCGGGGCCCCTCAATGTCCTGTCAGGACCCTGATAGCCCAGGTTCAGATGCCAATAGGTCGGGTGGGAAAGGTCTCCATCACGCCCAGACCACCAGAGGTCTCCATCACGCCCAGACCACCAGAGGTCTCCACCACGCCCAGTCCACCAGAGGTCTCCACCATGCCCAGTCCACCAGAGGTCTCCATCACGCCCAGTCCACCAGAGGTCTCCACCATGCCCAGTCCACCAGAGGTCTCCACCATGCCCGGTCCACCAGAGGTCTCTCCCGCTCAAGCCTCTCGGCCACTAGAGGTAGCTCCTGCTCCGCCTCGGCCACCAGAGGTCACTACACCCCCATCAGTCGAGCCTGAACCTTGCCTCGTCCCCGAGCCTGAACCTTGCCTCGTCCCCGAGCCTGAGCCTTGCCTCGTCCCAGAGCCTGAGCCTTGCCCCCGAGCCTGAGCCTTGCCTCGTCCCCGAGCCTGAACCTTGCCTCGTCCCCGAGCCTGAGCCTTGCCTCGTCCCTGAGCCTTGCCTCGTCCTCGAGCCTGAGCCTTGCCTTGTCCTCGAGCCTGAGCCTTGCCTTGTCCCCGGACCTGCCCTGCTCCCCGGGCCTGCCCTTTTCCCTGAGCCAGAGCCTTCCCTTGTTCCTCCTCCAGTCCCTGTGCCAGTGCCTAACTTAGTCCCCGTGCCGGTGCCTGCCCTAGTTCCCGAGCTGGTGTATGCCCCTGAGCCATTGTCTGCACCAGTCCCTGTGCCATTGCCTGTTCCATTTCCTGAGCCTTTCCCGGTCGCTGAGCCTTTCCCGGTCGCTGAGCCTGTCCCAGTGCCATTGGCTGCCCCTGTCCCTGCTCTGACTCCCTTCCAGATAACCTTCCATTGTTCCTGTACCATTAGCTGTCCCTGAGCCTGCCCGAGTCTCTGGGCGTGTGCCTGATCCAGCCTCCGTGCCAGTGTCTGCCCCTGTCCCCGTGCCAGTGTCTGTCCCTGTTCCTGTGCCAGTGTCTGCCCCTGTCCCCATGCCAGTTCCTGCCCTAGTCCCCGCTCCGGTGCTTGTCCCCGGGCCTGCGCCTGCCCCGGTCTTTGTGCCCCTCTCTGTGTCTGTCTGTTTGTCTGTGTCTGTCTGTGCTGTGTCCTTCCAGGTTCCTGTGTTTGCCGTGGTTCCGGTGCCTGGTCCGCCTTTGCCTCGGCCCACCAAGCCCCCTCCGGCCTGGCCGCCTCCCGCGGGGCCTTGGCCTCTGCCTTTGTCAGCCCGGACTCTTCCTCTGGTGCCGCCTGCCTGGCCTCCGCCACGTCATTCGCTTCTGCCTTGCTCGGCCGGACCTCCGCCTGCCCGGAATCAGCCATCAGGCCCGTCGCTGCTGCCTCCGTCCTCCGGACCACCATTGCTGCTTCGTCCCTCCGGTCTGCTGCTGCTGCCTCCACCCTCCGGCCCGCCGCTGCTGCTTCGTCCCTCCAGTCTGCTGCTGCCTGACCCGTGCATTGTTTATTCAGTATTGTGTTTTGGATTATCCTCTGTACCTTCGCCTATATTCTTGGATTGTTATTCTGGCCTGAACCGTGCATTGTTTAGTCAGTATTGTGTTTTTGGATTATACTCTGTACCTTCACCTATATTCTTGGATTGTTATTCTGGCCTGACCTGTGCATTGTTTATTCAGTATTGTGTTTTTGGATTATCGTTTATTACTTCGCCTGATCGGTGACTGCCTGCTTTTTGGTTAATAACCTGTTTGGAATCAACCGTATTGTTCTTTTACCTCTTGGGAGTATTCATTACAATGTGTTTCTCAGGTCAGACAATTTGTGTATTTTATTCAAATGTTTCATTTACATGCCTGTATAATTGACAGATAGCAATAATAAATAGTGTTTACAAGAGACTACACAATTTTCTTGACAATAACAGCTAGAGGTGAGTTTCCTTATTTTTACAGAGACAACTCCCAGACAAATCCATCTAAACATTGGCTTTAAGAATTGTTATTTTGCAAGACTATTTGAATAAGAATCAATTGACATCAAATGATTGTGTTCATCCTTTAAAATTTGACCTTTTAAAGCCAAAGATGACAAGACTGAGGATTAGTACTACAGCTAGAAGCAAGCAGATATGTCACATTTCAAGTTTCTCTGTAAGTTTTAAACTGCACCCAACAGGGCGTATTCACATGATTTATTTACATATTTCTGCACTGACGGCGTGTAACGCAGGTCAGCTGTCAACCTAGAAGAATGCAGATAAGATGTATATAACTAGCATTGTTAAAACCACTTTTTTAAAACAAGTATGACCAAAACCAGTTCAGACCCTAAATAAGTAAAATACTCAAATGTTGTTCAAATCAGGATTGTTTTCACAACTATTGTGACAGAAATGCAAAATGCACCTACACATTTGGTCAAAAGTGTCCTGGTGAATTCCAGAGATTATAGAAAGTAATTTAATGTAACTATGAAATATAAATAAAAGTGGATTTTCTTCCAAAGCGTTTGGACTGGAGTTTGCTTTATTATTATTTATTAATAATAAATAATAGTCTCTGAGTTCAGTCCTTCTCAATCGCTACACACAAAATTGTACAGATATTGAGTAATCTAGTAGTTAGTGAACCTATGAATAAACCCACTAACAACTTTCTAAACTCAAAAGTGCAGATTACTGTTAGAAGGATAGAAGTTCTCCCATAAGGAACAAATGCTTGAGGTTTATTTCAATATAACATTCAAAACATGAAAACATTACATAAATACATTTCTGGCCCCATCTGGTGGATATTTTCAGTACATATACAACTTGTATTAGTCCAACATATACCGTTAGATGTTGTTTAGTAATGTCAGAACAGTTTTCTGAAACAAAAAACTATAGTCCCATGTTGGGGAAGTCATGATTTGTCACCAAATGGTATATAGTATAATCAAGTCTGAAAGTTTAGCAAGACATTTTAACATCTTAAGACCCAAATCCTGAGTATATTTTTAGGGGTTCTCTGGAAGTACAGTATTTTTATTTTGACTGTAACATGTAGATTTCTCAATCCCTTAATGTCCCCAGGGTCAAGGTGCAATAAGTAATCACCTATGTACATTTGTTAGTTTCTGTACATTTTACACATTTACCTGATAACGGTAAAATTATTTTCACTAGTACTGTAAGATGTATCATTAAATAGTCAATCAACCAACACAAGATTGCTGAAGCAACTATGGTGTACTGCAAGAAACGGTAGATCAAACAGAATTGTGCAATAAAAAACATGGTTGCTAGTTGACTAGGTAGCTAAATGCCGATATTTACTGGTAGCAATACAATCAACATTATATTGCTAGCTTTAGTCATCTCTGCACCTTGCCCTATCTGTTTCCTGGCGTCTGTTGAAGCAAGAGTAAAATGATGGAGCGATTCAAATTTCACAAGGTATGTCTGTCAAGTCAGGCGTCAGAATCGTGAATGATAACATCATCTGATTTGAAGACAGACACCGTTTTTGTTTCTTTCAGCTGTATTTACTCAGTACAACTTATAACATCCAAGTGAAACATATAACACCAACATGTCAGAAAAAAAATTAATAAATAAAAAAACAATCACTCTGTTGGAAAAAGGATTACCCCCTTGTTTCAGTATTTTGTTGAACCACCTATTGCTTTAATTACAGCCTTTAGTCTGTTGGGATATGTCTCTACTAACGTTGCACATCTAGACGTTGCAATATTTGACCACTCTTCTTTGCAGACCTGCTCAAGTTAAGTTAAAATGTATTGTGACCGTTTGTGGACTGCGGTTTTAAGTCATTCCACCGATTTTCAATGGGGTTTAAGTCTGGGCTCTGACTAGGCCATGCAAGGACATTCACCTTTTTTCCTTCAACCACTGTGTGGTCAGTTTTGCTGTGTGCTTTGGGTCATTGTCATGATGGAAGGTAAATATTCCCATTGACAACTTTCTGGCAGAGAGCAGCAGGGTTTTCTCAAGAATTTGACAGTATTTTGCCCCATCCATTTTTCCTTCTATCCTGACAAGTGCTCAAGTCCCTCCTGCAGAGAAACAACCCCATAGCATGATATTACCACCTCCATGCTTTACTGTAGGAATGGTGTTATTTAGATGGTGAGCTATATTGGATTTTCACCAGACATATCACTTGGTGTTGAGGCCATGCAATTTCATTTTAGTCTCATCTGACCATAACACCTTTTTCCAAGTGACCTTAAAATCTTTAAGGTGTGTTTTGGCAAAGCTCATTCATGACTGCATGTGGCATTTCTTGAGGAGTGGGTTTTTTCTTGCAACTCTCCCATACAAGCCACTCTTTGTCATGAATTCCTGCTACAGTGTTGCTGTAGGCCTCTTGGTAGCCTCTTTGACCAGTTTCCTCCTGGCTCTTTATTCCAGTTTGGAGCGACGTCCTGACCCAGGGAGGGTCTGTGTTGTACCAAATACCTTCCACTTCTTAAAAATGGACTTCACTGTGCTTCTAGGCACTGATCAAGCCTTTGAAATGTTTTGTATCCATCTCCTGACTTGTGCCTGATCTTTGACAATGCCTTGGCACCCATAGTTTATTGTTGTCTTCAGTTTCACTACCAAGGACTAAAATGCTTTAGGAAAAGCTTGTTTTATGCTGAGCTAATCAAAATGACCACAGCTGATCACAGTTGAATGTCAATTGGCTATGTGTGCTATTGAGAAGGTTATTAACTACACCTGGTTGGGTTTACAAGTCCTTTTTAGGATGAAGGTGATTATTTTCCAACTCAGTGATTCTGTTTTTTTATTTGTAATTTATTTTTTCTGACAAAATGGTATTATATCTTTCACTTGGATGTTATGAGTTGTACATACAGCTGAATGAAACAAAGACTGTGTCTGTCCATTTTCCTTTCAGGCTGCAGAGCAAAAAAAATTGATTATTTTAGGGGGGGGGGGTAATTCTTTTTTTACACCAACGGAATCGTCTACACATCTGAGACTATGTTTACAAAAACATAAAAAAACATACAAATCATTATGTCAACAATTTACCTTCATAATAATGACTTTAATATCTTCTTCTGTAAGTGAACAGAATAAGACTTTGAGGAGGAATGGAAGAACCATAAAATACTTTTTGGAAAAACAAATGCAAAAGCCCAGCAAAATGACCAGGTAAGAACAGTACAAGAAAGGAACAGGGCCTAATAGTGCAGTGTTTGCCAAGATTGGGTGTACAGTATAGGTTTTGTCCATGGTCTAGTTTTAATTTAATTTGTATTTGTTTTCTCTTTTCAGCGAGACCATTCAAGCAATGGATTCCCTGCTGACTGAAAATGATGAGTTCTCTTGAAAAGAGATCCAGGAGCTCTTGGCATCAAGACACAACATCAGCGTTGGTGTAACCACAACTGGAAAAAATCTGAAGGGACTTGGGTGGTGTTATGGAGGAGGATATCATGAAGAAGACAGCTGAGCCCTACATTAGAGATGTCTTTCTGGGAAAAGACAATGCCTTTTTTTTTCAAGGTACAGAATACAGCACATACTGCATGGCTCTGTTATCATGTTACTGTATGTTTTGTATTATTTAGCTGAGTGCCATTTTTTTATTCAATGTATACAATGACCCAAAACACACAGTCACTCGTGTGTTCATCCAAAACGAAGGCATAAACTGGGTCAAAACACTGCAGAGTAAGTTAATAGATTAATAAATATACATAAAGTACAGAGCCATTGATATTTCACTCGAAATCATTTTTAACATTGTCTCAACTTTTGATCTATTAGGTCTCCCGATTTGAACCCCATCAAAAATGCTTGGAATGTGCTGAATAAGTTTGTATATAAGCAGACCAAGCCAACAAGCAAAGATCAGCTTGTAACTGCGATCCGAACATTCTGGTTTGAAAAGCTGACACTCGAGGCCTGCAACAGATACATTGATCACAATATTTTACATGTGGTGTTTGAGTTGGGTGAAGGGGCAACAAACATTTTAATATTTTAAGAATGGCAGTATCCTTCAACTCTATACAGCACTGTACATTTTTCCCTGTGTTTTTGGATACATTCAAATCAGATTTTTAAACCGTTGTGAATTTTGCTTAGACCTCTGCTTTGTGTTAGATTTAATAAAAAATGAAATGTCAATGACGGTTTCATTCAATTAATTACAGTTTACCCACTTAATATTTTGAACACATTGTGGGGCCCCCTCAGCGCTGGAGTTTCCAGGGCCCCTTGCACAGCCTGACCTTGGGCCTTCTGCACAGCCTGACCCAGGGCCCCCTGCACAGCCTGACCCAGTGCCCCCTGCACAGCCTGACCCAGGGCCCCCTGCCCAGCCTAAACGAGGGCCCCCTGCTCCACAGACACCACCATTGCCGGAGTCAGTCTGGCTACCAGCGACACCCCAAGCTGCCGTCCTGGGGTGGATCACTGGCTTACAGTGGCCTCCGGCGGAGCCACCACCTGTGTGAGTGCACCTGGCTGAGTGCTTTTGGATTGTGGGTACTGTTTGGGGGGTGTTGTCTGCCCTCCACCCCTCGACTTTCGTCTGGCCGCCTCAGAGTGGTGGCCTTTGTAGGGGGGTACTGTAATGCCCAACAAAGGGAGGGCTGTGTTTTAGTTTATACCTAAAATATATGGAATGTCCCTTTAAGTGTTTGTGACACCTCTCTCTGGTTTAGCCATTTCTGAGGATAAGGTTTAGGTTTGTTAGGCTGGTGTCTTGTAGATCTGATGATTATTGTTTATGTTCAGCCGTGTTCTATTAGCCAGTTAGTTTGCTCAGGATAAAAGGTGGCCAGACTAGAGAGAGGTGTCGGTCATTATATTTACGTTACGTTGTTATCTGTTCACTGTGTTGAAGACTGTCCGGGAGCTACTATGTGCAGTTATGAGAAGTGAATCCCTTAAGTTTGGAAGTTAATGCGTATTCTCTGTATTTATGTTTAGCTGTCAATGGTCGTGCCACTGTTTAAGAGCATGTACGCTATATAAATTTAGTTTAGTTAGTCTTCGGATGTGTCAACAATAAACTACAGTCATTACCATCTACCATCTATCTGCCTTTGGTCTCCCTCCTTCAACCACACGCTTCGTAACAGTTACGGGAGACCCCCCATCTTCGAAACCTGATCAACATTGCCATGGTAAGAATGTCTTTTTCAATGTTGGCTCCTCATCATTAATTTACAACAAATTAACAAAGGCTTTATATGGGCTGTTGTCTTAAAGTTTAAGAAAAGTTAGGTTTTATCCCCACTAGAAAAATGTTTTCTTATGTTTTTTTTTTGGTTGTATGGCTTGGTATTTTACTCAAGTTATATAAATACGAGTTGTGTTGATAAAAAATCTAACAAATTCCACATTAACCAAATGTAAGCATAGATGGATAGGCTGTTTCCTTATGATTACAGTTGTATTTCTTTTTCGGTTTCTCATTAACAACAGACTTTAAGTGAAAAAGTATTTTTTGTTGGCAACATTTAGGGAAATGCTTTCATCGTATGTACATCGAGCAGTGTTTTGGTATGACATAGTGTTAGATGGCAAAGAATTTGAATTAGAATAAAAAATGTTATAGTGTGACAAAACCATGTAGATGTAAGATGCTAGATATTTTCGAATATACAAAAAGGCTTAACAAATTATTTGACTCATCAAACACTGCTTACAGATATAGTTCTGTATAGGTTTCACTGTTATAGTAAGTTTATATTGCTAAACTTGCAACCTTTAGTGTGTTCATAAAAAATGTACATTGTTCTAACCACAATGTTACAATAGTTGTCATTTTTCGGTTTCACATTAACAACAGACTTTAAGAAAATTTTTAAAATAATCTATTGTCTAAAAGCGATATTGAGACGTGAATTATACACACACACAGATTATCTGTAATATATACAAAACGGCTGGGTATTAGAAACAGTTTGATTAATGTGACATATACGTTAATACCACAGTAATATTAATTTGGGAAAAAGTACACAATCAGATAAAATAACAACATGAGCTAGAAAACAATTGAATAGTGAATAAGGATGTGAGAAGGACAACTGTAGAGAAACTCAGGAACCCCCTGAAAAGCTGGACAGTACAATGACCCCGTCAATTATTCCATTACCGCAGAAAGAGAACACTGACGGTAGTGATAGAAACAAGGTTAGAAGGCAGTAATATTAATTTGGGAAAAAGTACACAATCGAATAAAATAACCATATGAGCTAAAAAACGATTGAATAGTATAACCTGTGTAAACCCTACTGACCAGTAGGAGGTGGGGTGATAATCCACCGGGAGGTAGAGGATGCTGGGAGTGGAACCTTTTTTTCTCATAAGTAAAGGACCAGTGAATGGAGAAAGAGGTTAACTGTCTCGGTTCCTTTATTTCAGGTTAGTTTCTAAGATTAATCTTAAAGTATTTAGAAATACTAGAACTAGACAAAATGGTAAAAAGTAAATGATAGTGGTGTGCTTTGAATATTTTATTGTATATTATTTACTTTTGTAAATAATCCAAAGAGATGTCTTTAGATTATGTGACTCACCATGTGCTTTCACCAAGAACGCAGTTCTTATGTGACGTGTGAAATGTGTACTGATTGGTAGGATTGGTGAAGTATGCTAATCTGTAAAAAAAGTAGGAGGTTGTGTATTTCTGGGATTGCGAAAATTATATTGTATGCTGTTAAATTGATTTTTGTTCTAAGACAATGTCAGAGTATGGAACATTTCATTAATTCAGTCATAAGTAAAGGACCAGTGAATGGAGAAAGAGGTTAACTGTCTCAGTTCCTTTATTTAAGCCATCTGGTGATGTGTCTGTTCAACGTCAGACCCGTAACAGATTAACACTACTCTAATCGGATATAGACAAACGATTTGACTGACCAACATTGACCCTTGGAAAAGTTTTTTCAGAGTGGATTGTTTTTGCTAAAGGTCACAAAAAACAGACAATTTGCTCCAAGGATGTGTTCATACCACATTGTTCTGAAGTAGCGTGTAATAACCACAATGTAAAATGTTAGTTACCTATCACATTTATAGTTTTTTGTTGATCAGTTTAAACCCCAGAACAATCTGTTAAACATAGGGTTTAATTGGGCCAGTTTTACACATCACATTTTTATTTGTTAAACATACATGATCTAAAGCTATTAGGGGTTTGTTAGATGAAATATGTTTACACATTCTAGACCTATAAGGTGTTTCTGGCGCTAACGTTCCAGATCACACAAAATTTTATAGTTTACTAAAGTGGTTCAATTTGAAAGCTTCCGATGGACCAAAGATAATTTTAAGAGATATATGATTATGGGATACAAAGTTTTTAAACAGACTGTTACAGTTTCGATGCCAGACAATCAATATAAAGCATAGCTCACTAGTGTGTAAACCATAGTTTACACTAGGTTTTTAAAAAACTATGTAGCTATAATCTTTTCTATTAAAAGGCTTTAGAAATGATGTTTTACTTACATTAAAAACATTAGTATGACATGTTTATAACATATAGTGAATATAAAAAATGCCCTACCCCAATCTTAGGGATATTAGCTAAGGGAATCATGTATCTAATGCAAGATAGAGATTCAGGTTTTTACATCGTAAAACAAAGTTGGAACATTTCAAGTTACAAAGCTGTTTAGCCTACAAAGGGTTATTGGCCAACTAAAACACAACTCCTTCTGTTACCTTGTTCCTTTTTAGTGGGTTTTGGGGTGGTGTGACAATTCAGCTCCCCTGGAAAGTCCAAGCTTCCCTCCCATATTGTTGCCCATTCTTATTGTGAATCCAACAGAGAATTTGATTATTTCAAATTATTTCAAGTCTTGTGACCAACAGGTTTTGTTTAACCTTAGACACCAAGGTCTGTTTTTGATACTGTTGTTTAATTTAACAATTGAACACTGCTTTAAGAAACAACATGCAGCAGAGATCTATAGAACTTTCTAATCCTGACCACCTCAGAGTTCCTAACCATCAGTCCATATGATGCTGTAAACAGTCGTGCAGTTAATCTGACTGGTTAATAGAATCAGCTAAGGGCATCATCGATCTAATGCAAGATAGAGATTCATGATTTTACAACAAAAAACACTGAAATAATATTTTCAAGTTGGAAAAGGTCTAAACTACTCACATTAGGGCAACATGTCTATTTAAACTTAAGGACTGTTAGCCTAAGTGTTTCTTAAAATTCTTAAAGACCGTTTAAATTGATATATATCAATTAGGGATATTTCTCAATTCACGTTGAAACAATCTATGTACATACAAAAGATCAAATGATGAACCTAAGTGAAGTCCCTGAACTAGATCCTATTAATGGCTCTAGAGTAAAACAGGGCAGGCCGATCAGGGGGTAGGTGCTCATGTTTACCATACATTTTTAAACCAAGCGTTCTTTCAAAGACATTCAACTCTTGATTAACCAGCAATAATATATGAAAAGAATAACAAGGATAATATATATGTAATGGGCAGAAGCTCAAACAACACAGGCTTCCAAAAATAAATGCAGAGCGTTTAGGATTTAATGTCCACTAAACAAAAGGGAGAAATCAGACAGGCAGAGGTCGATACACAGTGGGTAACTTGTACAGGTACAATACCAGGATCCGGGAGTCATAAAAATGAGACAGGCAATAGTCGGCACACAGAATAACACAGGCAGCAGTACAGTAGGGCAAGATCCAGTAACGTAATCCAAAAAAGGCAAAAACAGTTCACAAAAGGCAGGATATACAGCTATAAGGATAACAGGCTGAGTACGAAGGCTCAGAAGTAGGGCTGGGATAAACGATTATTTTTTAAACGATTAATCTAGCAATTATTTTTTCGATACATCGATTAATCTAACAATTCTTTTTTTAGTCCGATTCGATTTCTATTCGATAATCGATTATCTCCCTATTTGTTGACTAATAATAGCAATTTATAAATGTAATATAATAAACCAACAGCAAAGAAACACAATAAACGATTTTTCTATGTATCCACCTCAGTGAAGGCTATGCCCTTTGATTAAATATCAACAAGTAGGCTAATTAAAATCTACCCTGGAAATCCAGAGTTCTCGCGAGAGCACAATTTGAATTTGCTCAGCAAGTTACTCTGGCACAGAGTAATGCTGCTCATTAACTATGCCCTTGTAGCCGAGCTGCACCGATCATATTGGTGTTTCTGATATAGGCGGGCCAGAGGCTTGTTAAACAGATGACGAAAGCTCTGCGAGTGCGACCTCAAGTCATTAGTAAACATTGTAAAATCGCTATGGATCTACACCAGTTATTTGAAACTACTTTGGCCGCTACAATGTACGAGTTAGACTTGGCTTTTTATCTAAAAGAGGAACAGAAGACAGCACTCGAATCGTTACTTTTAAAGAAGGACGTTTTTGCTGTTTTGCAGACCAGATACGGCAAGGGTTTAATCTACCAGTTAGCTCCGCCATAGGGTTAGTGAAAACCCACTGGTGATTGGTCGTAGTGTTATCCAATTGCGTACAGTGAGATTTTCAAATGCACGCTTGGTGCCGCCCCTCGAGTTGAGTCATTTACATTACTCGATCCAGACCCTAAATCGTTCAGGATTTGGGTCTGGATTTTTCCAGGCTAATTAAATTCTATGTGTGTAACATAATAAACGTCACTTGCGCAGTCACGGCATGACAGTGAACACACAGTTACATGCCAGGACTATTAAGGGCGCCAATATTCCATTTAAAACCGAAATAGTCCTGGCATGTAACTGCTCACTGTCCCATCGACGACAATCAATAAGGACATAACGTTACAACCGTTTGTTGACTTAGGTTGTATAAGCGTGTCATTTAACTCCTTGAGACTATATTACACATAGTAATTAAATACACTGTAGCTTAAAACTTTAGGTGTCGACAATGTATTATAGCCTACTCCATCATAGAGTGGGGAAGTGGGGAGTAAAAAAAAAACGGTGCTCAGTCATCTGCAGTTGCTCCCGGGCAAGGCCGGATTTACCACCGGGCCGATTGGGCTGTTGCCAGGGGGCCTCCAACTTGTAGGGGCCTCCAAGACCCCACTAATTGAGTAGCCTCATATTAAAAAAATTAAATTCCTTAATGAGTGTGTGTATGTGTGGTCACAATAATTTAGCCTATTTTCACACAAAAAAGTTGATCAGTATGTTGGCTGTGTCGGCTGTGTCTGGTGATGACAATTGAGTCAGGTTACCGTGGAAACTGTTGATAATGGTTACCGCGGAAACTGTTGATAGTGGCAAGAACGGCGGTAAAAGATAGTGTGAAAACGTTGAGGACATCGAAAAACAAACAACATGGATTAAAAACGGTGGAGCAGTGGAGCCACAAAACGGAAAGCTAAAAGGGAGAAGGATAACAGAGAGGATTTAATTAGGAGAAATATTCCAACCATATCCACTTTTTTCAAAAGTCGGCTCGACGCAAATAAAGAGTCTGGCATTGTCTGTGGTGATGCTAGCGAAGAGGAGTTTAGCACAACATCCAGCCTTGCTATTTCAAATGAACTTGAGCATCAGCACCAGCACGACAAAACAGAGAACCACAGCCCGGCTGGAGTGACAGACACCTGTTCAAGTGCCCCCCCACCACCACAGGCTCCGACTCCGCTTGAGACCGAAACCGAAGCAGGCGCTTCGGAAGCCGCTAAAGGCAGCAGAGACCCCGCAGTGACGCGGAGGTTAACGTACATTACCAGTTTGACACCCGCAAAATGTAGGTCTATCTACTTTTTCCACTAAAAAAAATATTATAGATGCCCGGATCGGTGCCAAAGGCTTCCAAATCTCCGTGCACCGACCCACCTAAATCAATATTTAGTAGAGCCCGCAGCACCCGCATTTCACCATCCCTCTGTTCCCGTAATAAGTTCCTTTTTAAATTATGTAACATTATTGTAGCCTATTATTAATGTTGACTGTTCACTTTTATGACCAGATGCATAATATGTGGGAGTCATTCCCTAGTTCAGGTTACGTTTACGTAATATTTCACTTAATATTTTAAAAGTAGCCTATATCTTTCGTCTTTTTCCGTCAGTTTATTGAAGAGAATCGTGAAAGTATAGCTTTGTTGTTTTCAATATTTTTAGAACCTTTCGCTTATTTAATCACTTACTAGGCCTATTCACAACATGTTATTATGTTTTTCTTACCAGTGAATAATTAATTTGTTTGCTGTGTAAGACAGAACACAGCACATTGCAATGCCATCATTAATATCAGACAGCGGGCAGGCATCTCTGCAGCGCCAAATTCGCCTCACAGTAGCTACATATTTAATACAGGTTTTGTCACCACCATATATAGATAGCTAGGTTATACATTTTTTTGGCAGATAATGTAATAGAATCAAAAATATAAATAGGCTAATAAATAAAGTAGGCTATACTTCTTTCTAGAAAATGTAAAGTGTACAAATATACAAACATATAAATTCTAAGATAATACTGATACTGATATTGATTTTAAGGTGGAAGAGTTCTGGTGATTTTGATGACATACTTTTCGAAGAGGTTACTGTCAAAAATAACTCCTGATGTTGTGGATGTGTGAGAAAGGAGACAGGGTGGAGTTATAGATGGTGAAGCAAAAGTTAGCAATATTTCACATAATATTTTAAAAGTAGCTTTTTCCCATATAGGCGTATAGATTTCGTCATGAGTCATTTTGTCCCCATTAATTTTTTTGAGAAAAAGACCCGGTGCAGGTTGGCAATCGGGAGAGTCAGATCTTTTTCCTGTCGGCCGTTAGTGTTTCGCGGCCGCGAGGTCTGGTCTGATAGTAGACTAGTTACAGGTCCTTCTCAAGAAATTAGCATATTGTGATAAAGTTCATTATTTTCCATAATGTAATGATAAAAAATAAACTTTCATATATTTTAGATTCATTGCACAACAACTGAAATATTTCAGGTGATTTATTGTTTTAATACTGATGATTTTGGCATACAGCTCATGTAAACCTCAAAGAATTAGCATATCATGAAAAGGGTCTCTAAACGAGCTATTAACCTAATCATCTGAATAAACTAATTAACTCTAAACACCTGCAAAAGATTCCTGAGGCTTTTAAAATCTCCCAGCCTGTTTCATTACTCAAAACCGCAATCATGGGTAAGACTGCCGACCTGACTGCTGTCCAGAAGGCCATCATTGACACCCTCAAGCAAGAGGGTAAGACAAAGAAAGAAATTTCTGAACAAATAGGCTTTTCCCAGAGTGCTGTATCAAGGCACCACAGTGGGAAGTCTGTGGGAAGGAAAAAGTGTGGCAAAAAACGCTGCACAACGACAAGAGGTGACCGGACCCTGAGGAAGATTGTGGAAAAGGACCTTGGATGACCTGCGGAAGCAGTGGACTGAGTCTGGAGTACAAACATCCAGAGCCACCGTGCACAGGCGTGTGCAGGAAATGGGCTACAGGTGCTGCATTCCCCAGGTCAAGCCACTTTTGAACCAGAAACAGCGGCAGAAGTGTCTGACCTGGGCTACAGAGAAGCAGCACAACAAAACAACAACAAATTTTGCATGTCATTCGGAAATCAAGGTGCCAGAGTCTGGAGGAAGACTGGGGAGAAGGAAATGCCAAAATGCCTGAAGTCCAGTGTCAAGTACT